>VXAK01024451.1:215158-361994 GCA_013399435.1 Arenaria interpres
TTTTTGAGACGTGCTAATTCACAGGTTTAAATTAGAACAGATCTAGTAGAAATGAGCTGAAAATCAGCCCCACATTTTAGAAGAAACCTCTTATGTGGTGACCCTGGTGATGTTTTGCGGAGTAGGTAGATGAGCCCATGAGTCAAAAGGGTTACTCCTGGGTGAAGCCAGCTCTTGCACAGCCTGGGGTGTGCAGACCAGCAACATCCCAGTGCAGGAACTGTGGGGATGTGCGTACAGGTTGCAGCATACCGTGACAGCAAATTTGGCTGGAGAGGAGCCACACCAGCAAACAGCACATGCATATGTGTGCTTATGTGGAGATTCTGAGCCAAAAATCTGGTGAAGGAGGAAAATGTGCTTAAGGACAGGTGGCTTTCAAGAGAGAAGTCAGCAGCATTGAGGAGAGGGACGTGCCAGAGATAAGTTTTACCAGTGACTCGAAGCCAGCCATTACACCACACTTTGATTAGTTTACCTTCACAACAGCTCCAGATTCACAAGTTAGGCTGAAGTCCACATTCATGGCTTCCATTTTCTACATATGAGTTTTGTAGGCACACGGTTACACTAAGTCTGGGCATTTGGATGTTTGCCTGCCAATGTTGTGTGTTTATTTCTCATTTGGGAATAGAGGCACCGGGTTTGCTCATGGAAAGAAGTGAATGAACTCATTTGCAGGTGCAATCTTAATGTATTCTTAAACTGCTGGCCTCTTTGCCTTTCCAAGTTCAGTTTTATGGTGCTGTTTGGAGGCTGGTTTTTTTTGTGTTTTGGTTCTTTTTTAAATGAGTAGTCCAAAATGTCCCTTTACTGAGATCTCTTTGATCTCCCAGAAGCTTTTTAACTGGACTTAACTAACGCCTACCAGTGGCAGGGAGAGGGGGAGAGCAGAGAAGAAAGGTGCACAATGATCATTTGACCATTGGCATTTGGTTCCGAACCTCAGTGTAAACGTCTATATTCTTTGTTCTTTCTAGCAATGTAACTTTCCAATCATGTAAAGTACAGCATGCCAGGAAACTTTGTAACAGTTAATTCATTTTTGTGCAGTTCCCAACTGCCAGAAGTCAAGGGAGCAAACGAGAACATAGTGTAAGCCACAGTTCACATGGCTATGCTACAGACCACGAAGACTGTTGATTGATGCAGTGTGAGTTTACCCTCCAGGACACAGCTGAGGTTATTGGTGGGACAAGGAACTGAAGATTGTGTTGCAGCTATTGGCTTCATTCATGAATTGTTAATGTAGAAGAATAAAAGAATTCACTCAAGGCAATCAATTTCCCTTTAAAAATACAACAATTCACCCCAAAAGAGTGAAAGAAGGCTTAAGTGATAAATTGCAGGAATATTGCTTTCACATTTGACACCCATTAGCCCTGTTTTATATTGGGAAAATAGTATCATTAAGCAAAGTAGACAGTGCTTTACAACTATTAGCTTATGAAAAGATTCAGCTACTACATAAAGATAACTGTTATTAAATAGGAACATTCTGCAAAGCCTTTAAAGAATAAGAAGCAAGAAAAGTTGTCTTTGGTAGTATAGGTCTTTTTCTACATGCTTTCACGAAAAAAGCACGTCTCACATCTTTAAGACAGAACAATCGGAGCTATTTGATTTGAGAGGCACTTAATGGGAAGCTAGATTCCCTTAGCAATAAATGCATATGCCTGTATAAACTGCAGAAAGTTGCTATCCTCCTCCAAAAGCACAGGAGTGCAGTAATTACTGTGTGCTGAATTCCCCCAGTGAAATGGTAGCGACTATTGTTCTGCCCCAGGAGAAGCCACGGAGCAGAAGTAGGGTGGTCAGTGTCCAATTCTTCAGGGTTAAGGGCCAAGCTAAATAGTGCCTCCTTCATCCTTGCCAGCCTTTTTAGACATAAGCTGAAACCACTTTCACCAGCAACTTTCATCCCATAGTCTTTTTCCAACACAGATCATAAACACTTACTCAGTCTTATAATACACTATCTTTTAAGCTGTTAACCAGAAAATGTGTGACCGAGTTTCAAAACCCCTGCCAAACAAACCTTCTTCCTAATGTCAAGAAACTGCTGTCTTTTCTATCTCCATGTCTAATTTGAGGCAGATAAAACCAACTTCTCACTATGTTTTATCCATCTGTAACATGTCTTCCCACCACATTATACCCCAGATGTCCCTTAGAGAGGGAAGAGTATAAGGCTGATAGAGAGGGGGCAGTTCATTTTCTAACCTATGCCCTCCGCATTCTGCACAAAAAGCATATATGTCTATTGAAACCATTAGCCCTCATCCCATGTGCCAGTTTATGTCCTAAAGCAAGGCACAGCAGTATTGCAGATGCAGGGATTTGTGAAAGGAAAGGATGAGAGAAGTAGGATGGTGAGGACTGCATGAAGCATCAAACACAGGAAGAAGGAGAGGAGAATTCAGAGCAAGGGTTAGTTTTTGTACTGAGTGCTGGCTAGAAAAAAAAGCCTTAGAGCTCTCATCCTTGCTTTTTCTTATGCCTTGTACCTTCTTTCTGAACTGTGGGTATTTGACTACATAATTAGTTTTTTTCCCTTAATCATTACCCCTATATTTGGCTTATTTTTGAGGTGAAAACGTTTTCTAATTTCCTGAGAACTTTCTGTTCTAACGAGTACCAGACTACTAAGTGGAAATCACTTGAGATAAGCACTAATCCTTACTGACACCAGACAAAAAAGACCTGGAAAGCCCTTGTTACTGGCTTGTAAATGTATGGACAAGGAAGTGCCTTTCGTACAGGACGTGTGACTCACATAAGCTTTTGCCTCTATTTTGCCAGCACCCAAACTTCCGTTTCAATAGCATTAGTTCAACCATCAATCACCCAAAGATCTTCCCTGTTCTCAACAGTGGTCTTCAGAAGCAACTGCTCTTCACCATCTGCCCACCATAGCATCTTCACCAGCTCATTTTCTTCCATCAGTTCCTCCTTTCTGTTTGCCCTCACCTCTCATTCATTTCTCTTTGCCAGCCTTCCTGATCTTCATCAAGCAAGAGCTGTCTGCCCCCAGCATCACAACAAAGCTAAGTGCAGAACAAAATCTGTGTACCCAATCTCACATCTGAGATAAGCTCCAGCAGCCAGGGGAGGCTGGGAAGAGACAGCAATATTTGTTTTTGTTATTGATCAGTATTTCTAATATAGGGATACCTTAGCCTCTCAGTCAAGATAGATATTTCTTTGAGGTAGATGCCAAGTCTTCACCTAGTGAGAGATTTTCCGTGCCTTAAAACTTTTATAGTCCAATAGGCATGACATACTATCCACATTTTGTATTAAGAGTGATTTTCTCCAAGAGCAACATGGAACCATAAATTGAAAACAGTTCTCAGGCTGTATTCACTGCCTCAACCACAAAACCAAGTTTTCTGACTCCTGCAGGCTATTTAGCAATTGGAACTGAGAAATATTTCACAGTCTCTTTTTCTTAGTACCTCTAAATTGGGTCTTACTGAAGCCAGTAAGGGTTGTTTCATTCTAGTGATGTTTGTAACTTTGCTGTGTTTTGTCATGTTTGAGTTCAAGCCTATATGCCACTACAGCTTTTCTGTGCTGTAGAAGTTTAGTACTTTTTCATCAGCACTGAATTATTAAAAATGTTTAAAAAGTCAGGTCCAGAAGTAAGCACACTCCTCTGTAAACTATACTGTATCAAGTGACTCTAACATTCTTTGCTTATCTCCTTTCAATAACTACATCAGAAAAGTTAGTGCATCATACATTATGATTGCTGACAGGTATTTTCAAGCATGTCACTGTTTTGAATGAAGCTTTGTACTAGAGCTTCTTGGTAATCAGGAAGGAGGCTACTTGGACTTTCAGATGCCTGTCGTATGCATATCTAAGTGATCCAAATTGTACCTCTGTATATTACAATTATGCTTAACGTCACCATTCTGCCCCACATATTTCATTCTGTCCACTTATCAAGTGAATGAGCAGCACTTTTTTCCCCAGCCAAGCATTCATACAGCTGTGCTGTAAATTCAAACTCATACTTGTGTCATTTGCTCCTACACTTTGCCCAAGTTTTATTCAAGTTATCCATAGATCGTTCTATTCTTCCCAGATCAAGGGCATATATTATATTTGCAGTTGCCATTTGATTGGCAGTAAGGATACTATTAGGTGCTAAACAATCTGAAAAACTAGGTCACATAAATTTGCAGAGTTTAGTTTGCTGAATACCTGTGGAGATTTACATATAGCACATTGTATGGATTTCTTCTAAGCATTCTTTGCCCATGTTGTGTTTTAGAATTATGCAGTGGATGGGAATGTTCTTCCAGCAAAAGACCCTTCATATTTTCTGCAGGGCTATCCTGATGCCAGAGCTAGTGTTCCTTGAAATTTGAGCATGAGCTAGGAAGTGAGTATAAATGGAAGAAAGTGACTTGAGGGCCAAGAATGTAATAAAAATCATGGAAACAGATACCAAAAAAAGTACAGAAAAAGAAGTTATTTCAGACTTAGTTTATGCAACTTTTTGTTAAATATAGTTAAATGGAAGCCTGGAGTAACTCTCTTCTCTCGTCCTCTAAATACTTCTGTAGTCCTCACAGTGCATCGATGTGAGCAATATAGAGGACCAAACTAAGCCCCAGTCTAACACCATTGATGTAACTCCAAATTGTCAGGTCAGATTGAGGGAACATTGTGCAAAAATCTATAGCCTGTGTTACTGAGGCCCTCGTTTAGATACCATAATGGCCTCTTTTGGCCTGTGAACCTTTGAAATCATCATTCCACTTTTTAAAGAAGACTCTTAAGCATCTTGAGGTCATTGCATTGGGTTACAATTGCAGCTATAAAATGACCAGTAACAAACCAAACATATTTCTCTTTTCTGAAGCATGCTTCTTATGTTGCAGGCACTGCTTCTTTCACTCATTATAGTGAGATCCCTTATTGCCTAGTATTGTACTGACTCTGTCTGGTCTATTGTATTGTGATAACACTTCTTTGCCCATTGTATTAGGTTAGCACCTCCTTGGCTATAATAAGTATGAAAAAAAATTCAAGGTTTAACTTGTCAAATGGAACTTTTCAGTGACTTATTAAAAGAACCCCTGCGGTATTACAAAATGCAGGTTTTCTGTCATCTAACTAAAAGATCCCTTTAGAAACCTTCATTTTTTTATGTGTGTAAAGACAATTTCTTCTAGTGAAACTCTTTGATTCTTCCCTGAATGAAATCAAGTGTTTTAAAACTTTTTGAGGTGCCCCAAAGGCTCACTTCTATACTATGGAATGTGGAACGTGAAAAACTATGAACCTCTCACATAATCGTCACATAGACACTTTGCAGTGTGCTCCTGGCAGCAATCATTCATTACATACTGCAGGCTTTCATAAAAAAAGAAAAAAAAAACAAAACAAAACCCAAACCAAAAAAAACCCACCACCAAAAACTGAATAAAATCAGGGAAGAAACAACTGAGAACTGTGTCTTTCTTGATCATGAGAATTTGGGGGAAGCAAAGCTGGAGAGAAAGCAGTTGTTGGAGATTGTTAATGAGGTTAAGATGAATTGTTGCTGGAGAGTTCTTGTCGAATGAAATAGAGTAAGAAACAGAAATGTGGAGAGAGATGGCATTCCTGTTAACCTCTTTCAAGCAGATATTCCTTGAGTGTTGTTGTCTCTTGTATTTCACAAGCAAACAGTTACATTTATTTGTATGAGCAGAGCTCATAAGACAGCACTCTTTTATCTCCCATTACATCCCTGTTGGGAGCGCTTTCCTCTCACCACAGCACATGAATTACTACCAGCAAAGTAAGTTGATGTGGGTGAATCATGTCCTGGACTGTCTTCTTACATATTTTGTGATTCTCCCTTTCTCTTTATCCCTTTACTGTAATACTGAGGTGAAGGCGGGCTTTTTCCCTTTTAGAGTCCTTGTGGCAGCCATTAACATACATGGTAGTCAGCATAGCATACACACAAGGAAAACAGAGAACATTTTATGCAAATTACTTTGCTTTGGGTTTTGGGGGTTGTTTGCCTGGTTTTTTGTGGAGCATTCTCGCTTATTTTTTTATTAGCGACATCTATGGTAAACACAAGACCAGTTTCATGAGCAGTTTGGGAAGACAGAGCCTCCGACATCTTTGTGTGAGTGCATAAAGGAGGGAAGGGACAAGGTCAATGTCAAATTTGCTCTCACAGTGGCATAGTCAGGCCACCACAGGAGGAAGTATCAGCACTTAAAGGATGGTTTAAATCTTTTTTACCAGACATTCTCTGGGCAGCTCAGAGGAGTACTCCTCTGTCTCCAATTTTATTCAGTCGTCTTCATAGTTAGTACAGTTTAAGTCTCCATGAAGCAATGTAAATTAGTGAGAGGTTTAGAGGACTGCAGCATGGGCTGTTTAAGAGAACGAGAAACTGTCTGAGGCATACTGTTGCACTGTGCTTCTCATTCAGCTTTGAGTTTGGGACAGAGTCACCGTGTCTATAGCACCACAAAGCAAAGAGACAGGCTGAAAATAGTGAGAGATGTTAGAATAACTTTTCTAGATAAAAAAGACAAGCCAACTGGGAAAAACAGAATATATGAAATTCAGGGGTCTTCCAGAAGAGCAGAGTAAGAAAAAGAAAATACCTGAAGCTCTCTTATATTGTTCTGAAGGATCTGGGGAGGGATCAAAGTGAAAAAAAAGTTGCTGTTTGGTTCCTTTTTTTCTGCATTGTACACTTGCTCCTGGCTTCAGAGAAGAGACTGAAGTAGACACCTTTTTCCAGCCTTCTCATCTGAAGAATTTTAAATGGGCTTCAAAATGAAAAAGTAGAATTTTATATATATATATATATATCTTTTTTATTGTGTAGCTTCAATTATTCTCATTTGTCTCCAGAGTAGTTTTTGGTATGTATTTATTTAAATTGTTTAAAACCTATCTATCTTCTTTTGTTTACAAGGGCAAATCCAAGTAATTTTTCCCCAAGACAGAGAGACAAAAATAAACTACTTACTGCTGAGGTAATAAAAAGGACAAAATATCACCTGTGCATTTTGGTTTAAATCCCTTTTTCCCTCATGTTATTTTATTCTGTCTATTGAAGAGACCTAATAGTCTTTCTGTAAAAACAATAGGTTTCCAATTAAGTATCATTAGTGGGACAAAAACACCTGTTTTGGGTCGAAGATCTTATAAGGCTCCAGAGCCAAATGAGTGACAGTGAGGGCAAAGTGCTATGACGAGAAATCGAACGGCTCCCTCCCTGGGAAGTCCAGCGTCCCTTCCTTCTCTCCAGATCAATCTGAAGCTGTTGTCGGCTTCCTGTGTGCCTCCTGCTCTTTAGCAAAGCTCCCCTTATCTCTCAGGGTCAGAGAATACTCTCATGAAGAACATGGCTGCTTCCCTGAACCTGCTGTTTCGTACAGTTCCCAAAAGTCTTCTCCTCACCCCTTGTACCACCTTTCATTGTAGGCAGCTCAGGCCGACTTCAGTGACTATTCTTCCTATTGTTTCTGAAGAAACACACCACCTCGTTTTGCCTTTGTCCATCGTCTTTGGCACCTTATTTCTCTCAACCTGGCGTCCATGCCGTGGAGGTCACCCACAGATTTTGAAGATCTGTCCACAGGTCTTACTCTTCCTGAGAGGAAGAGACAATTTACCCATTAAATGGCAACAAACTCCCTTTTGCTGTAACTTCAGGATGAAAAGGCAGACTGTTTCAAGCCCATTGCTAAACTGCTCCTTGGAGTCAGAGAAATGTCTCTAGAAATACCTTTAATGGTCTTCATTTCAATGTACTTTGAACCTGCTGCTTCAGTAATCATCTGCTTCAGTGCTAAGGTTGACTCGCATACTTGTGGTTCCACATGTAGTGTAGACAGTTCTGTAATTTTAGAGCCTATTAACCACTAACTTACAAGTCTATGGTAGTTTTATTTCATGAATGCTTTGTGAGGCTTGGGCTGATAGCCTATTTGCTTGTTTTCCCTTTTTTATTGTTTCCCAGGTGACTGGCCTGGCTTTTCAAACTGTACTGTGAGATCGGTTTGTTTTCCATGCTTCATTAAGACAGAGCATTTGTTACCCTCTCTTCAGACATTGCCTAAGTCTTGGTACATGCACTGCTGTCACTCTCTTTTATCTTTTTCTATACATTTCCCAACATGTTGGGTGAGTGGAAATTTACAGATGGAGCTGTTGATGTGCTTTCATGTTGAGCATATTTTCCTTTACAGCTGTGTGTCTCATATTTTAATTTCCCTTTGTTGTTAGCACCAGTTACTTTTATGCCTGGGAGATGAGCTGTTCCCACACTCCTCCATAGCTTCTCCTAGCAGCATTTCTTTTTACTTTGGTTGGTGAGGAGAACTGAAAGGTTATAGGGCTGCTACCTTCCAGAAAGACATTGAATTATTTAGTATCAACAATTCTGTGTAAAATGATAGAATCTTTTGACTCCAAGTTTAACAATGGTACTGCCATCATCTATGAGAACAATGGCTTAAGCACACTGCTGCTACAGAAAGTCCAAGAGCTGTCTGGAGAGCCTAAACATGGACAGAATTCCAAAAGTCCGTAATGTTTATGAGTAATAGTTGCACTGAGAAAGAGATTTGAGCTTTATAAACACCCAAAATGTCCTAGTTAAGAATCTTGGCCATGTTAATGGGCAGTTCTACTGAAACTGTGTGAGATGGCAGCCACAGGCACCTGCACTGAAGAGTAGTTGCCAGTGGTGGCTAGACCAAGAAAACAAGTGGTATAGGCTGTTTGTAAAACTAGTAAGGAGTTAAATATATGTGTTATTAGACCTTAAAGGGTTATGTGCTGCGTGTATTTATAAGTGCACAAGTACAGAATGGAGTGGTAAAGTTGATGTTCCCTTCAGAAAACTCACAGATGTGTGAATCTAAATAAGTGTTACTGCCTGTAGGAAAGGTCTTAAATCAATTTCAAACGAAGATGGTGCCAAATTTCCATTTGTTTTTAGTTCTTCCAGTTCTCATTTTAAGTGTCATATTGTCCAGAAATTCTGGGAAAATAAATAGGAATGTTTGAATTTTGTACTAGATATTACTTATGTTTCTTTGTGTTTTGCAACATAAGCACTCAATTATGGAATTCAGGCACTAATAATCAGTTCAAAGGTATTTAGTTGCTAGAAAGCATCTAGAAAAATAAAAAGGCACCATCAGCCAAGATTTTTCTCTGTCAAAAATTGTAAAATACTGGGTTAGATACACAGCTGGCGTAAACTGACCCAATCAGTTTATTATATTTCACTGAATATCCAATGTCTTTGGTTTTTTCAACATTGTTTGTTAATCAGTGCAGGAATTTCTTGAAAATTAAATTCAGAAGTTGCTTTCCAAGTCATTTGCCTTTGAACACCAAGAAAATAAAAATATTCCTAGTGTCTTCTCCAGAGATGAGCAGAAGGAAATTAATTTAGATATTACTTAAGAAAATGAATAAGAGATAAGAAACTGGATGGTTTCTGAAATAAAGTCTTAAAGAACTTTTTTAAATGTTATGAGAGGTACCTCTGATAGAGCAGATTTTCAAGCCCTATTCATATTGAGAACTATTTTATTCCTTGAGTGTTTGCACTGAAGTTACTGTGATTACTCAAAGAGCAAATTAGTGTCAGTATATACCAGATATAGCTCCAGTTAAACTCCGTGAACAGATACCATTAACTTCAGTGAGGGGTTGAGAGTGTAGTGAGACAGAGTCTGCCTTTAACTTTTGCCTATATTCATACTAAAAAGCCTTGAAAATAGAATTTGAGCAGTTAAACAGGAAGGCTGCAGACATCATGCTGGAGAACAGCATTTGTTGTGTTCTGGCCATGTTAAATTCTTCCTGCAGCAAGACAGTCTTTATCACAAGAAGTCAGAATTTTTCCCAGTCAGATGGGTAAGAAATTTTCTGCAAGATGGGAGAAAATGCAGTTCTGGAAGAGGGCAAGACACCAGTCAGCTAAAAATTGCAGGCCTATATCTGCATCCAGATCCCACATCTCCTGGATATAGGAATTTTTTCAGCCTTCATTCTTTATATTAGGCAGAAGAAATTAGTTCTTCATAGTCTTAGCCAAAGGTGTGTTCAAGAGTTAAGTTGGTCCTCTGATGTTTATGGGCAATATGGAAATAGCACTGTAGCGAGTCTACATTCCTTGATAAACAGTTATGAACATCAGTGTTCCGTTTAATATTTTAAACTGTAATTGTCTTATACAGAAAATGATATTATGATTAATACATGCTATAGTGGGAATAATCATGTAGCAACTTCCTTTCAAGTTAATGAAACATATGGTGCTCAATTTATTACTGAACTAACTTTCGCAGTAACTTAAAAACAAAATTATGTTCTTATTTTTATATGATGAGACCTTTTAATCTTTGGAAGTCAAAGGCATTGATTAAATACTGGTAGGTGATTTGGTGCTTTTTTCTGTTTGGTTTTTTTTTTTTTTTTTTTGGAGGGTAAAGTCAATGCCTGTTGTTTGAACTGGCAGAGTATTATCTGCTCCTTCCTTGGGAATCATACACTGCTTATCTTATCTGACCCATGACCTAATGTCACAGTGACCCAGTGCTGTGAAGCTAAGGTATCACAGACCTCATATATTCTGTATGAAGAGTAAGTTCATAGTGAACTTCCTCCTGATACTATAAACTTATCTGGTACTCTGACACTAGAAAGTGATGATCCAGATCCATCATGTTCTTGCAGTGGTTCTGTGGTATAAGGGAATAAGTCACTAAGGTGAAGGTCTACAAAACAGAAAAATAATCATCATTATGCCTGAGAATATTGGCTTCCGGGAAAAAAAGTCAGTGCTCTCCTCTTCATTCATAAAGACTCTCACACATTTTGGTGGAACCACAAAATAAGTAGCCATTTTGAGAATTCATTAAATACTTGTAAAAATCTACACTTTAAAAAAAAAAAAAAAAAAAAGCCAAATTCCTTTCTTAGGAGAGTCTGAAGATTTGCAGCTCTAACATACTTGGCCTAAAGTGAAGAAAAATAAAGAATTGAGAATTTTCTTCTTTCTCAGATTCTCCCATCAATGACTCAGGCCTTGTTCCTCCAAGAACAGAAAAGCATCCTCCCAGAGGACTGCAGAGGACAGTGGGCCTTTTTCTGAAGTAGCAACTTGTTTATGTGCTTACAGTGATGGCTGTTTATGTCAAGTCTGCTAAAACAAGTATGCTCCCTCTTCCAGCTGTCCATACCAAGGCACATGGGATGGCCTGGAATCTCCTCACCTCCCTGCTGTAGTACCCACATTTTATACAGAGTATGTTAGAATAAATTACACAAGTGTTTTTCTCTCTGGATAAGTTACTAGCCGTGATAGCTGTAACCAAGCATGCAATTACAAGCAGTACCTCAGTGTACAGTAGAACATCGTTTCATGCAGTGCAAAGAGCTCTCCAGTGTCCTATATGTGGAGTCACCAAATCATCCCTAAGGTGACTGAGGTGGAGACAAGACAAGACCAGATTTCAGGGCTACCTCATTTCCCATTAGTACAAATGCCACAGCAGCTAATCACTCTGTGACCATGAAGTCTAAGTTAGGGTTAAGATAAACTTGGAGAAGTTATCTTCTAGTGCAATAGAATTACATAGCAAACACCAGTCCTCAAATATGACATGACTCAGATCTCAGGTGGCAAGCTGTCTAACATTTAACCATACTGAATGGCTTGGGAAATAGTATATACTGAATAGGGGGGGCGGAATCCTGAAGCCACTTAATCAGTATGCTGATTGATGAGCCAGTGATGATAGTGACAACAGTGGAGTGTTAGGCTTCAGAATGTGTTTTCCATATTTGAACAGAAATAAAACCTTTTGAACATCTTAGTAAAGCTAAGTTATATCAAAATGATCTGTTTTCAGATTCAGAATGGCAGAGCTAGATTCCACATTCTCTCTCTCTTTGTCTTAGTATCTTTTTAATTTTTTTTTTTAAATGCAAGCAAATCCATGCTAGGTGTTAGGAACAGTCCCGCTGACTACTTCACTAAAATGCACAAAAGCGTGGCTGTGGCTTAACAGCATATATTAACAAAAAAACAAATTTATCAAAACAAAACTCTACAGCTATACTATAAATCTAGACGAACAACATCTTTCAAACTATGCAAACTCCAAAAGCTAGACAAAATACAAATAGCATTTCTACCTCTTTCATTTTGCAAACCCTGTATCCAATTCCCACTGTTATCACTCCATTGGTGGTGTGCCAGCATCAAACTGGGACAGCAGCAGGGAATCAGGCCTGTTGGTTTCTTTCTAGTAACAGGAATGGAAGTCAAAAAAACCAAAAAGCACCTTTTAAAGCAAGCTAATGTAACCAAATCCCTTTGTGAATGTACTAGAATCAGCATATGGCAATTTAGCCCAACCCAGAACACATTCTTATTCATTATACAATGTCCAGGGTCTCTGGAGAGAATATCAAACATTATCTTGGAGGCTATGCTACAACGGCAAATGCTGAATATTTTGGAAAAAAAATTCAATGAGTGAATGCTAAATATGAAATAGGTGTGAAATTTTTTTTTATTATTTTTCAAGTAAGGTTCCTTCATCTTTATAAATGAGGAAAACTGAAGGCTAAAAATCACTTAGCTTAGCCAACTGATTATATCTATTTTAGCCTGCTATGGTTGCTTGGGAGCTGTTTTGCTAATCCCTGCTTTGTCGTTAGGCTATATATTAGCAGGATGGAAATGGCATCACTGCACCATAATTCAGCAATATGAATACAGAACAAGGAGAGTGCAGAGCTAGCGGCAGCAGTACAACAGCAGATAATAAGACTCTGTTACTCAAGCAGAATGTGTTATGTAAAGACAATTGCAGTGTAGAAGCAATAGCTCTAATCAGGTTAATTAGGCTGTATTCATGTTTCATTTATGGTGCAAGTGCCCTGTAAATTCAAAGCAGTCTACCTCATCTTATTGTACTCCTTATACAGCCATCGTGCTTTCTGTACCACTCAACACCATATATTTTCTTCCTTTAAAAAAAAAATCCCAATATATTTCCCATAGTTTTTTTAAGAATTCCTTTTCTTCATTGTTTATGGCTAAGAAAAAGAAAAAATAAAGGAAAAGATACAGGTTATGTGTAAAGCCCATGCCCACATTAAATTTCCTTCCTCTGCAACCAAATTAGGCACTTGGAAGTTGTTCGTGGAGGGCCTGTTTAATTGCATTTTATTTATTTTTAATGTATTTTCTTGCTTACTAACATGACATTTTGAATGTTTAAGAAAAGATGTATTGGCTTTAAAAAGTGTGGCTCTCACTTTTCCTCCTTTTATCCATTTCCTTAAAGTGATAGATTGCCTGTTTATTCCCTCAGAGCTAGCTGGAAGGATGCGTCTGCTTTGGAGAAAGGATTATAGCCCAGCACTGTGACCCTCAAACTCTAGCTGTGTCTCCTTTCCACTTAGTGAATTTATTAGGTTGTCCCTTTAAAGTAATAATGGGTACAACAATTCTGAGATCACTTTCTCCTCATCCCCAAGAAAATAAGCCTGGGCAGAGAGGAGCTATTAAAAAGAGAGAGGACGTGCTGCAGGTGAAGAGAACGTGGCAGCCAGCACAATCTTAATTATTTTAGCTAACTGTCTAGCAAACAGCTGCCTACATTCTGATTGCAAGCTCAGACTCAGTGTTCCCCATTAAAAAAAGAAATGCACTACTTTCCCTACCCAGTTAACACAAATCTGTTCATGTTACACCTTAATTATAAAGCCTTATATTAAACTTGAAAAATGCTATAGCTCCATTTTAATACTTATGTGTCCCTTAGACATTATTCCAATCTGCTGATAATAATGTTTAAATAAATAGTCTCACTTATATAGTTCTGTGTATATATGTTATAGTTCTAGAAGATATATAGATATTCTTACATATTTTGTCTTGTGGAAGGGTGGCTAGCTGAGCACGACAGCACAATCTTGCTGCAGAGATCAAGCTGTGGCACTGATGAGCAGTGCCATAAAAGCAGGGTGACCGAAGCGGGGGGATTTTGCATGTTACTGCTTACAGTATTACACTGCTGCTGTGCATTTACTTCCATTCTGGCTGCAAATAATGTGACTGCTCGTAAGGCATGTCTAACTGCATTTGACAGTGCCTATCTGCCAGCCAAGGCATGCTGCTGAATTTCGCAGGGCTTGCAAACGTAGTGCATCTTGTCATATCTCACACTTTAGTTAGCACCCTAGAAGAAAACATCAGGGAAAATCCAAGTGCACTTAATTTTTCGCCATCTGAATCTACAGTGAACCAACACCCCAATCATTAATCTCTTGTAACGGTTCATATCTCTATCATATATTTGTAAATATTTTCCTAGACACACATTTCATTTCAAGGAAGATCTGACTACTCATCCAGTTGCGTATTTTTCCCTTTATGAAAGCAAGCTGCAATACTAAAATTCTTGAGGTTTCTGGAGGCATCCATAGCTAAGGTGTCCAAAGGAGACAGCCCTCCTTCAACTTCTGGCTTTCCCCTATTTGCCCAGCCAGCACGGCTGTGGGGAGCAGCAGCAGCGAGCCTGCTGCATCCCTGACTCCAGCTCAGGTGCACTGGCACCGCCATAATAAACTTCATTATTCCTCAGTCTGTGGCATCACTCCAAGTAAATGAAGTAATTGTGTAAAGGGACTGTTTGATGGGGCCTGCAGTAAATATATTCTCAGGCCCAATGATGGAGGCCTCAGGACCTGTGCTCAGGTTTCACCCTTCTCCTCCCTGATGAATAGCAACAGCGGAGAAAACCTTGTTCTCCTCCTGGAGGATAGAGTCTAACTGCCTGACTATGTGCATTACTTGGAAGCATGTTTTACCTTTCACAGCCTCAAGGAAATACCAGATATACATTCCTGAGCTCTCCTTCCTGCCCCTTCAGTAACCCTTGTACCCAGGTGGTTTTTTATGTGATATTTAATTTACCATTTGACCAAAAAGACAAGCTTAAATTCAAAGTAAATGTTAAACACTTGCAAAAAATATGTATAACTGAGATGAGGGAGCAAACTCCCTCCTGATTTAGTTTTTGCTAAGGATTGGTCTAAATGTTATTACTGCAAGTAGGAAATTCTGGATATATTTTCCCAAGAGTGGCAGCAGGCAAAGCCCTGTGAGAACTGAGAAGGACCCAACGCTCCCAACTCACTGAGATCCTTCTGGAAAGGTAACTCATTTTTTATTAGATTCTTCTCATAAACAGAGAAATTCATTTCCTTTCTGTTTTCATACTATAAACTTTGATCATTAGCCAGAAGCTAATGCGAAGGTCATACTGGCAAGATCTGGCTTCCCAGGTGTGAGTAACAAGATCTGCTTGGAAAGACAGCCATGGTGGATACCATGGAAAGGGAGTTTCTCGTTTCATATCTATGAGCTCTAAGGTATCTCAATCCTAAATCTATGAGATCAATCGTAACTTCTCCTCTAAAAATAGAGTTTCAATGTGATAGAGCAAGGTGTCTCCAAAGCTGTGGCTTTTAGCAAGAGCAAAATGTCAGGAGACTGAAGACATGATTGGAGAAAAGCTAAATTATGATTGAGGAACTATTTTTATTTAATTTTACATTTTAATTATTTTTTTACTATATTTTTACTATATAACTACTAGGTGGATAAATGAGGAAAAACAGCAAGCAAGTTTTTTTGAAAATGAAATCTCTATTTCACATAGGAAGTAAGTTAGTTGAAATCATGAGCGTATTGGAAGTAGTCAGCATTCATGACCTCAGAAATGTTTATTTTTTGATTGATCAATATGCATTCTAAAATACGCTTATTTGTCAAGCCGACATTCCAAAAGAAACATGTGATATCACATACCTTTATAAAAGAGAACCCAGCATGTTCACTTTTACTTTATCCCCATCATGAGGGGCTTCATATTAGCCCTGGTTTTAACCCTGGTGGGTAAGTATCTTATCTGCTTCAATGAATTTAAAATGATAGATTCAGGAAGAGGTTTCAGAATCTAAATATAGTTCAATTACAAACATGAACTATAACATTGTATAGAAAAAAATATTTTATGACAATTTTTTTGTTGTTTAGGGAGAAAAGGCTTTTCGCTATGTGCTGAACTAGAAGTAAAGTTAATTAGAAAGAGTTATTCCATATGTAAAAGATGAGATATAGCCTCTCATACTAAAATACATTAACATTTTGTGGTTGGTTTTTTTTGCTTTGTCATTTCATTACTCTTTTTTTTTTCCTTCTCTTTCAGGGAGCCAGCATCTTAATTACCGTAAGTAATTTTCCTATCAGCTAATATAATTATAATGAGTGAAGTTCAAAATAGAATCTGAAAAGTATATCAATGTTTAATATAATTTTACAACAGCTAATTTTGTTCAGGTGTAATACAGAAATGAACAAATTCATCTTTCTTTTCCATACATTCTAATACAGGTACTTAAATATGTTCTATACAATCTCTATAATGTTTTATGGGAACTATTTCTTTGCAGAACCTGATTTCAGTGAAAACAAGGTTTATACATTTAATTATGAAAGCATACTTCTCAGTGGACTTCCAGAGAAAGGACTTGCAAGAGCTGGAATAAGAATAAAAAGTAAAGTGGAAATTAGTGGTATTGGGCCAAAACTTTGTCTTATAAGGGTAAGAAAGTGTATTCAATTTGAAGGTAAAAGTCTCTTCGTACTTGACTTCTCTTTTAAGCTTTTGGGAAATAATTAAGTTTCATCATGTGTTGTGCTTACTCAGGGAGAATGTAACTAACACTATTATTTTTTATGCAGTGCCCTAAATTCTATTTGCACTTTGCCAGGTAATTCTCAGCTCAAGCCAACCTTGGGCTTGAAGGATTTCTTCTGCTTTGTGGTCAGGGAGACAATGGAATGTAATTTGAAATGCACAATAATTTATTACTGGATCAATCCAATTGTTCCAAACTGTACAACCTAGGATTATTTAATCAACTGATTTCGTAACCAGCAAACGAAAGGCAATAAAACATGCGACAGTAGCTGGATGTGATTCAATATTTAGCATAATTAATGTCATCTGGAGGCTTCTTTTTCTGCAGAGTCCCGAGTGACATTCTTTTTCACCCTCAATTGTATATTTTTACTGCATGCTGAGTAATTACTAAGAGTTCTGATTATGTGAAAAACACTTTTGCCTTTAACAGAAGGCTATACGTGTTTCTAATGAATGTATTGAAACGCACTCTTCAATTGCTTTACACAAACTCCACTTAGTCTTGTGTATATGTGGAAGAAAAATGATCTTTTTAAATGCTTTTATTTGGCAAATTGAAAACTGCAGATTAAAAAGACTGGTGACTGTCTAATAAATGCTTGTAAATGCTGTCGCCTTCCAGCTTGAATTAGCCTTCTGTTACTAGGTATTTTTATAAGTTCAAACTATAATAGAACTAGACAGGAAACATTGCTTTTCCATGACCTTTGCAAATGGCTGGATATTTTTGCAAAAAAACAAGGAAATAAGAGCCACACATCTGCACTGGTGAGTACAAGGCTTCTCTGGCAGAGAGGAGGCAGAAGCAGTCTTGTCTTCACCCCACAACCTACCCCATTCTTGCCCAAATAGCTCTTGGTGTGCCAGGGTGAGTCTTCACCAAACATTGACTCCCATTCCCTGAAACCTTCCAATACTGCTTCACCTGCCCTTGTGCATTTGGGAAAAAGTTTCATTTCCAAAAATAAATACAGAAAGTGTTTCAGACAAGAAAAAGAGGAGGAAAGAAAGAAGAGGAAAGAACTTGGGGGCAAGTTCTAAGCGAAAGGTAATGATACATTTATTCCCTTCTCCTCTGGGAGAAGTTTATTTTGCTGCTGTTATATTTAAATTAGACAGTTCGGAAGGATGGTTCAGGGAATTAATCTTTCATCTGTAGCCTACTAGTTCCCATTCAGCCCTAGCAAAAAGCTGTGTTCCCTGAGCAGTTTCCAGCTGACAATTTTTTCATTGCAAATCCACAAGTAAGAATTGCCAGCTGTGTTCAAAACCTAGCAGACAGCATAAGTCCTGACGGGGCCCTGAGGGCTGGGGAGAACTACCTCGCCCTGACCCTGCAGAGCAGTCCCAAACCTGCCCGTATGCAATATGCCAGAAGCATGTCCAAGAGGCAGCATGAGGGATTTGCTCCGTAACAGCCTCCTCTGTAAGCTTCAGTTACTGGGGTTGGCAGTGATCTCCACCAACAATAACAAAAATAAATATGAAAGTGCAGTCTCCAGCGATTTGCTGTGTGAGGATTTAGTTTGTGTGGCTTTTTGAGAAATTAATCCACGTCTTGCATCACATCGCCAGCCTGAGGTGTCAGAGAAAAGTCTCTTTAAATTGTCAAAATATATAGAAGGGAAGGGTCCTCTGAGAAACTAAGCTAAACATGCCCCATTCCCATGGGGTAGAAACCAGTCGAGTTATGCATAGTTTAGCACAACTTTCTACTTGCTTGGATGTGCCCTGGGTTGAGGCTGGAGTATGAAGTGCAGAGCGGGGTTTGGGGCAGTGCCTGAGCCTTCAGCTCCCCAGCAAAACATATAGGGAAGGACAATTTTTGTAACCTGGTCTCCACTGCTCAAACTAATTGTGACTACCTGGCTGGCCCAGCAGCCATATTGTTACTCATTTCCGATTGCTGTTTGTGCTCTGCGACCCCAGCGAGGGGGATGACAGAGTTCACAACAGGAGTTAATGATGCTTTATGCAACATTAACTTTCCCCTGCAATTTCCTGCCTAATACTTCCTTCCATACTACTTTTGGGTAGCAACCTGCTTCATGCAGCTCTTCTCTGGCTCATTTTTTCATACAAGTCAACCTTTGGCAATATGGATTATCTATGAAATAGAACAGAGTGCAGTGACTGTGGAAATATCACAGTCATTTACATTAATCTCCTTTCATATATGGAAATATATATATTGGAACTAACTATGCTAAATGACAACTTTTAAGTTTTCCCTTTGAGGAGGCTTTGCGTTATTTAAAAGTGTATTTTTGATATGAGTAAAGCTCTAGATGCTTATGTGCATAGAAAAAAGTTAACTGAAAAAATTAAAGAGAAATTATATTCCCCCTTTCTTCTAGATTCACTCAATCGAAGCAGCAGAGTACAATGGTGTCTGGCCTACCAGCTCATTCTCTCGATCACTCAAACTGACCCAGGTACTAACTGGGCAACTTAGTACTCCCATCAAGTTTGAGTATAGCAATGGCCATGTTGGAAACCTTATGGCTCCTGATTCTGTCTCGGGTGATGGTCTGAACATCTACAGAGGGATTCTGAACGTGCTGGAGCTAAGCCTAAAGAAGATGCAGCATTCATACAGCTTACAGGAGGTGAGCTTTTTGTTTTGGCTGTTGAGGTCACTTTGTAAATAAATGAGCCTTCTTTTCAGGTTCTTCTACCTCATTTTCTGAATTCATCCTTGACATAAACTTCACTAATAAGAAACACCTAAGCTCAGGAAATCATGATTAAGTTGTTCTTATGGGGTGATGTTTGATGGAACTGGAGCTAAACAGGACAACATAATAGCAGATTTTTAACCTGGCTGATCAAAATGTTTCAGAAAATGTATTAGCTGTATGAGACCCTTAGAAAATCTGGCTTATGATTCTAGAGAAGGAAAACTCCTGTGAAAACCGAAGCCTACATAAAATTTGAATACTGTATTAAAACAAGCACAAGATTAAAGCTAAAACAACAGTAATTTGATTTTTTTACCAATCATATATACTTTAATCTCCCATAGCTCCTCTTTTAGGAGGAAAACAGTATATATGCCATGACATTACTTTAATAGCTTTGACAGTTGCAGCTGATGCTCTATTGGAATTTCCACTGGTTTTCAGCTTTTAATATCTTAGTCAAGGTAAATCATCTGATATTACTATTCACCAGAGAAATTGCAATGTGTTTAGTTTTTGCAAAACCATATTTACATTGATTAGACTACATTCGATTCAGAGATCAGCAAAAACCTTGAAATTATTATACTTTCATGTTATTTTTATTGAAAATGCAGACTGGAGTAACTTTAATTTTTAAAAAATTTATTTTTATGTAAGTAGAGTTGTTTCTGGGAAAGAAGCTATATGATTTAATATTTTCACACTGCTCGTTGCACATAAAAACCCAGCAGGTGGTGTCATATATTCTGCCATGCTCTTTTCTCCTATCTAGTTTTACATCTTCATTCTTTCTGATTCAGTTAGCAATATGTCCTGCTCTCGCTGCTGAGCAATATATGTGACTTCATCTCTTAGATTTGTTTCCAAGTTTTCTTTCTTTCCTCGGACAGCAACTGATTAATGAACATTGGCAACCTTGCTTCACAATCTCAAGACACTCTGTAAAGGGAGATAAGCATTATTAGTCCCAAAATCAGAGCTGCAGAGAGGTTTAAAGGACAAACCTTGGAAAGCCTATATAACATTCAGCAGGGTGTATGTATCTGAGCTAGCTGTGAGCTCTACATGACTAAGAAGTCCAGCAGGCAGGAGGCTACTTCATCCCAGTGAGCCGGGGGGCTCGACATTCCCATTTGAAGTCTCAATGTCTCTACCACATCCTGCAGAGGAGCACCACACCTGTATTTGCAGAGTACAAGTCTTTCAGAAAACTTGGACAATTCTTATTTCTAGCCCTTACAAAAGCCACAGTTTCTTCAGGAATACTGCTAAGCTGAAGATGAAGTGGGTATGTCTTGCCTCCCAGCCACCACATGACCATTTTGCTCTTCTGCCACAGCCCAGAGCTGCTCTCTGGAGTGGCTATACTATCAATAACAATAAAAAAGTCATGAAAATAACCCTTCCTCCTAAAATGCAATCAAATATTTTCCTCTCCAAAAACCTCCTCACTGACTGAGGAGATTTAAGAGCTCTTATAAATATATACGCTTGAAATATTATTGAAGATCTGAGCTAAAACCGCAAACTCAAGAAAACTCATAATAAAAACTCTGCCATCCTGAAATTCTTTTTAATTATTGCTGTTCGTATTGTGACAGATCATCTGATACTGCAAGGCCTGTTCCATAAGCATTTATAAGCTGTCTATAAAAGCAAATTTTAAGGGCAGAATGTCATCTCCAACCTTAAAATACTTTGCTGTTGAGATTTTATTCTCACTGATCAAATTATTTTGGCACTTTTTATTAATATTCCTTAAATCGTATTTCATAATCGACAGCTCTAACTGGAAATTGCTACTCACCTTTTCTAAGGCTCCAAATCTTGTCTCAGTGAAACTCTTGAGAACTCTAGTTCTCAGTGAATCTCTGATTTGGATTATTGGAAACCTGTACATGTGAAAAAGAGATGAAAGTAACAATCATCCCCATTTTCCTTCTGAAGAATACCATAAATAATAATTTATTTCTATCAGGAATTTTGAAAATACAGAATTAAACAGGAAAGCCCATGTGGGGAATTGATGAAGCTTTGTGTACACGTGAATTTCTCTGATCATATTCTCATTTTTGCCAGGCTGGGATCGGAGGTATTTGCAACACAACATATGCAATCCAGGAAAACAAGAGAGCAAACTTAGTCTATGTGACCAAATCCAAGGACCTGAACAGTTGTGAAGAGAAAGTTGAAATGGCCACAGGTTCAGCATACACTCATCCATGCCAGACCTGCCAGCAGGTAAATTGGAGTAGTATTATATATACGTATTTTATATTGATATACAGGGAGCCATTTGGCATCCATGATATCGCTTGCTTTGTTACATTTAAAATGAGAGAAGAGTTAGATCATCTGTATCTAGTTATCAACATTTTATTTCTGTATGAAAATCAGATCCACAGAGCAGCAGAGGTCTGTGCTGCAGACTGTCATGTACTGCAGACGCACTTCAATTAGCTTAAACTAGCTGGCTTGGAAACCATTAATTATCAGCATGAGTTAATTCACCTACTCTGTTGAGTAAAAAAGATAGTCACGATGTCCAGTTTCTGCTATTCAAGATAGGTACTGCTGCATCTTATTATAAACCTGTCTTTGAAATAAGAAATCACGTTGCTTATACTTCTGCTTTCCTCAGAAAATGTGTCTCCTTCTCAAGGGAATAACCAATTACTTATATTTGGGAAAGGGAAAAAACAGCTAACACTTCTTAGCAGTAAGCGTAATGGGGCCAGGCAGCGTGCCTGACCTCTCCCATGGAAGTGTGCATGCAGAATTCACATAAACTGCTCATATAGCCAATGAACAAAACAGCCCTGGAAAATAACTGGGTTGAAGTGGGTGATGTAATAACTTCTAGTCACAGAATTTAGAAGTTCAATTACTTTCTATTTTCTTTGTTTCTTTGGTTTTTTTACATTGTAAAGAGAAACAAGAATTCCCGGGCAACCGCTACTTACAATTACAAAATTAAATATACACGTAATGAAGCTGTAATTACACAAGCTGATGTTGAGGAAATCCACCAGTTTGCACCCTTCAATGAGATAACAGGAGGAAATGCTATATTAGAAGCAAGGTAATGTACATATGTCTTTAATTCAGCAACTAAATCAGCATCTCAGTAATCTGCTCAAACTCCATAACTGAAATAAATCCTTTACTTCCACAGCCTATTGTTTGCCAGTATTTAATTACATAAAATCCCAAACAGTTCATAAAAAAAACCCTTCACCTTTAGTTGTAAATCTGAAACATGCACATCACTATCCAAATTTTGTTAGCTAAACTTGGCAGGGTTTGACTACTTTATTTCTCAGGGATATTTGATTTATGTCATAAAAGCCAAAACAAATGTAATTCCATCTGAAAAATTGTGAACTAATATATTTGCAGTAAAATACTTTGAAAGACAGTTACTCACTGAAAGAGAGTTCCCTGGAAAATAATAATGCAGTAAGAGACCCTAGAGACTAGTTCACAAGAAACCCAGATGGACTTCAGATTCCGATATACTTCCTAAGTACAGTGGGCTGCTTGCAAATCTCCCATCAAAGAGTTTCTTGATAGGAAATTGGGTTTTATTGCAAAAAGGTTGGGCACAAAACATGTAAAATGTATTTGCTTTTCCACAGCAAATTTTGCATATTTCTTACACAAGTTTGGGACAAAATGAGAATATGGTAGTCTAAGAAATTAAACCCCTGCTCATTTCTAGCTCAAGCCCCCAAAATTTCAGTGTTCAAGAGTTTTTTTTCATCTCCTTCAATATCATCTATTGAAAAAAATTTTAGTTACCAGCTTTAGTGATGGACTCATTAGACACGGGTACCCTACTGAAGAGGGAGATTTTTTGCATAAAGGTCACTGTGCGGAAGATATACCTCAATCCCACTCCAGCTGCTGTAGTCTTGCATTGCTCCATTAGCAATTAGACACGAATCTATTGGTATAATACAGAGTTTCAGAAACTGCAACATCAAAACCTCAGAAAGTTAATATCAATAAATCACTGATTAACTTCATTAATGTGATGAAGGTGTTCAGTTTGACTAAGAAAAACAAACAAACAAAAATAACAGTAAAGTTGAAAATGGCTTTGCTATCTCATGCAATCAAGGTGAAGATTGATACAACTGTAGTGCTTTCATCAAATTATAGTTTGTTGAGAATGAGCATTAATCTGGAGTCAATGGACTTTTGCTGATTTAAACTTTCCTGCAAGCCTGTATAGACTGTCTTCCTTACTGTTCTCCCTCAGGTACTGAGCCCCCAGAAAGGGTAGTGCCTTTAATTTTCCATATTTTCTCTAGATCTTTTGCATTGCCCAGCAGACAGGGCCAAATATAAGATAGCAGGAAAGATGCAGGTCTGTCACCCAAGTCTTTAGAAGTCATTTCTACAGTGTGCATTGTGTTAAAAAAAAAAAGAAAGAAAATAAAATCTAGCATCTAACATCAAGGACTTAAAACATTTGGAGCTGAGTTTCAGACCTATTCAGCATAAGCCTCTTTGCAGCACCTTTCAAAACCAAGAGAGGTTTTACTATTGTTTTGCTGGTTTAATCCTATCTTTAGTATTCATTTGCTCTTCTGTTTGGTGTGTAACATTTTCCCATCTATTCTAGGCAGATATATCTCTTCCCAAAACAATGATGATAAAGACATAATGTATTCCTCATGTTCTGGAAGTGGGAGTTAAATCTGTCCAAGTGTACCTGATGTTATACTTTCTGACCGAAATGCCCTTTCAATAATAGTTTATAAAATTTCAAGAGAGAAAAAATCTCTGCTGATTCTGTAGTGATTTCTATTCAAATTCCAGTGGCTTGTCTGCAGAGCAGTTATATGCTATTTTCTGCAGCAGTTCTCTACAATCCATATGGATAGAAATGATACAGAAGATCATCATAGAGATTCCAAAATAATTAAGCCATTTTTTAACAGAGATTTTGAGATACTGTTTAGTACAACAAGATTGCTTTTGGAATATTTTCAGTTGTTCAGTACAAATGCCTAACTTTAATAACGTGTCCTAAACAACCTATTTTAAACATAAGTGGTGGGATAGAATGCATCCCTTTAGCTGAAAATGTAGCAAAGATAGAAAATGTTTACAAAGACAGTCTCTTATTGGAATTATTCTTAATACCAAAGATTTGGTGCTCCTTGAAAAATTTCCAAAAACTTGGCTACTTTTCTGAAGATTAATCCTGAATTTATGTGGCTCTTTTTGTTTGGGAAATCTAGTTTGAAACTTCATGAGAATCTTTTATCTTCTGCAGTCCCCAGGACATTCAGCTTGCCTTCTCAGAATACAGTTCTGAGCATCATGCCCAAATGTATCTATTTGTAAATACCTTTGCCCCTCAACAACAAAACACTTTTGAAAAAACTGTAGTCACATGTCAACACAGGAAGGCAGAAACACTATTCTCTTTTTAGTTTGCACGCTACATCTCGTGATGTTAACACCTCGGGTTCCTCTATTCCAGGCAGAAACTTGCTTTGACTGACGTGCAAAAGCAAATGGCAGAGGTCCCACCAAAAGAATTCCAGAATCGTGGGTCACTTCAGTACCAGTTTGGCAGTGAATTGCTTCAGCTTCCTGTCCACTTATTCAGAATAAAAAATGTGGAAAGCCAGGTAAAGTTCAGCCACTGGTGTCGTGGTTTAGGCCAAATTGGCCTATAACGGCAACAGATGGTCTCCCCACACTTTCTCACTCCAGGAGAAAAGCGGGGAGAGATAACGAGATTTGTGAGTTTAGAATGAACTAAACTAATGATATATTAATATTAAAATTTAAAAAGAAATAATGAAATAGATACAATATATACAAAACCGTATCAAGCTCCCAGGATGACGTCACCAGCAGGCATTGGGGAAGTCCCAGACTCGACCCAGTGACGGTTGGAAACCAGGTTCCAGCTCTGGAGTCAGGAACACATGGATCAGGATCAAAGGCAGATGAATGGACAGGGTCCTTCTCGGACATCAGCCACTGAAGAGGGCTGGCCCTTTGATCCCTCAGCTTTTATACTGAGCATGGGGCAGATGGGATGGAATACCCCTGTTGGTCAGGTTTGGGTTACCTGTCCTGTCCGCTCCTCCCCACAGGTGGGACCTCTCTACGCTTTTCCATTTCCAACCCTCCAATGGGGCAAATAACAAAATTAGCTGACCTTGGTTGTTATAGCAATAAGTATAAGCAGGAGCCTCTCTGCATACCCTTCCTTGGCACGAAGTACAAACATTGGTCTTATCACTCAGAGAATGAACAGTTTTCTCCATGATATGCTGTTAATTTGGAGAGTTAGAAGAAGGCTAGCTAAGATGCAAAATTACTGAACAGAAAGTTGGTTTTGTTTTACCTCAAACCGGGACAGCTGGACAGACTCTTTGTTGGAGGTTGGAATCAGTGCATGTGGGAAACAATGTGTGTGAACCTTGTGCATTTTAATCTTCCCACAGATAGAGGAAAGCCTGCAAGACCTAGTAGAGACCACATCTGAACAGCTTCCTAGTGATGCACCAGCAAAAGCCCTCAAGCTTATGCACCTTTTCCGTGCAGCAAATGAGGAGAATTACGAATCAGTGTGGAAGCAGTTCTCCAGTCGGCCAGCGTACAGGTACGAGCAATACAAGTAGCGATTCCTCTGCTGATAAACTGTTGGAGACCATCTGGGATGACTATGGTCAAATGCAGATCTGGAAAATGGTCCTTGCCTTTCCCATTACAGGCGCTACATTTTGGATATAATTCCTGCAGTTGCCAGTCACCGTGCACTCAGGTTCTTGAGGCATAAAATGGAAAGGCAAGAACTCACCAACTGGGAAGCAGCTCAGACGGTGCTTGTGGCTCTGCACTCAAGCACCCCAACTCAGGATGTGATGGAGGAAGCAACGGTAGGATTCTCTAAACCCTTTCAAATAACTTGTTACTGATGTTAACAGCTGTCATATTTATTCCTTTGATGAGATTGCAAAGGCGTTGAAAATATAAAGTTTTTATATCCTCTAGGAGGTTGAAAGGAGTTTATTTCCTGACTGTCTTAAGGGGAAGAGAATGCAAATCAAAAGGGCAAAAATTAATCCAGAACGAAACAGGAAAGAAAGAGTAAAATACCCCTCAGTGACAGAGGTTGTTGCTGCAAACAGTGGTTTCTAGTGTTCCTTCATCCTAATGTACGTTATAGTTACACCAGATTAAATCTCTAACTGAGTGTCTACAAAGACTAGGAAGTAAGAAATACATATTTGTTACGTCTGTGCATTTGTCCAGACTGACCTAGCAGGATGGGTATAAGTTGGAGCAGATCTATCAAAATCAAGGGAATTATGCCAATGTCAAACCCACGTATGAGAGAGTCTAATGATTTTTACTTTTTCTTTCCTATTCTGCGGGGTCTAATTCTACCCTCAGATGTAGAAACTTATCTCTACCTACCCAAGGTAGAGACCACAAATCTCAGAGTAGAGTTTTGCCCTCTGTAAAAGCTGTGACAGCCCAGCTCTCACTGTGTGGTAATGCTCTGCTTCCCACTCAAGGAAGCAGTGGGCTGGTGCCTCCTGTCAGCTCCTGCATTTATATGAAATATTCCAGTCTGCCCAAAGGGCTGAAGTCCATTCACAATGCATCTCAAGTTTTTTGTACCTATAGCTGAGGCAATTATAAAACAATGATGAATGTTTCTTGAATAATGTGTGTTTTTCCATTCCATAACTTGGTGATTTCCTCCCTTTGGATTACAGCTATGCCAAATTTAAATCTGAAACACTATAAAAGCAACAGATCTGCCTTCCAGATGTTACTTGGAATTACTTTATGACTGCATTGTCAAATACAGTAATATCAACTGATTAGCAGTAAATCCATCTATACAAAAATATCAAAAGCCTGATTTTGCCTTGCATTTGGCAGAAACATATTTTTTAATATCGTTGCTCTTTACTAGTGGTGGTAACAAACAACTGCTTTCTCCCCAGCTCATCGTGAAAAAACATTGCCCACGCTCAAGTACCATACTTGGAAAGGTTTGCCATCTCAGCTACGCGTCGCTGTGCCACAAACAGTGCTCTTCATCAGACTCCTGCTCTGAATGTCTCCAGGTAACCACATTGTTATTTATCGTTTAAAAGAAAAATTAAGCCTTGAGTTCTTTCTTCATTATTCAGAAACCTGTATTTCACTTCACTACAGTGTTTCCTTTGGGAAAGGAACCCCAGTTGGTTAAATACAGCATTTTATCTTTAGATTAGCACACGAAAGAGAGTGAGAGGAAGAAGCATATAATTCATAGCACTTTCTATCTGAGTATCTCTGAGTGCTTTATTGCCAATTATTAATGAAGTCCCATGGCACTTCTCTGAAATACTTTAAATATAGGCACTTATATGTACTTATAAATAAACTAAATGACACAAAAGCCCAGTTTTTTCCCAAAGTCATGTAGTCCAGCTATTTCTCAGCCAGAAGCAGAGCCCAGTCATTCATATAGACTATAAGCTTTTAATAATGTTCTGCACTGCTTTTAATCAGCAGGACTGAAAACAATTTAAATAAGCAGTAAATAACATTTCCACCTCCTAGAGATGCATGTTGTGGCTTACAGAGGTTGGCCACACAGCCAGTGATAAAGAGGGAAAGAGAAATAGGTATTTCCAGTTTTTGACACTTGTTAGTCCATCATCCCCAGTAAGAGCAGGTTGTTCTCAACACAGTGTATGCCTTCCATGATTTTTTTCCTGTAGTACACATACATGGCTGACATTCCTACATGCATCTCCTGTGTTACGATTGCCACCAATGCTCTTGAGCTAATTAAATCTGAGAAGCCCAGTGCCAGGGAATGGAAATTCTTTCCTGAAGCAAATGATTGTATAGGCTTATTCAATGCATTTCAAATGTCCATTCATTCAATTAGTAATGTCCAATGCGCTGTTTCTGCACCATCAATGGATCTCAAATGTGATATTTTTAAGCATGGGAACTGTATTGAAATTATTCTATAACATCTCAGTTTCTTTTTTAGAGCCATTGTTTAGCATTAAAAGCAGTTTTCTATTAGAATGTAGTCTTTTCTCATATTCAGCCTTCAGACAACTATTTCTAATCTTGTTACATTGCTTACAATGAAGGCTGTAAAACGACCTGGTGATCTTATTGCCAGCTATTAATCCACACTAAAATGTGGCAGTTAGAGCTGAAGTTAAGAGCACCACCACTAGCCCTGTCTTCAGGAAACTTATTTAAGGGTCTGAAGAATTTAACTGTATCTGCATTTTTACACCTGTCTTCAACCATTAGACAGAGATATTCAAGCAGCGTTATTGCAGGTTTCCCAACTCGCCCTGGAAGGCAGTGGGAACTAGGTCCTAGCCATTACTTTTTCCCTTAAAAATCATACTTCATAACTTCAAGGCACAGTGATGAAGCGGCTGTTCATTGCAGCTTTCTTGGTTATGCTTGTTCTATGAATAAAATGTCCTATTCATGAGGACAGAAAGAATTTGAAAATATTTAAAATAAGTGAATTGAACAAACTGAAATTATCGAAGTCAAACCTCAGAATAGGCTGGGGGATGGGATATAGATAAGAGCTGAAATTGAACTCAACAGAAGATTTGTTTTCTTTTTTTCAGTTACTTCATGGCTTTGCAGGAGAGGCATTGAGCAAGTCTAACACAGAAGAAATTTCCCTGGCTTTGAAAGCCCTTGGGAATGTAGGACATCCAGCCAGCATCAAGCACATCAAGAAATTTTTGCCAGGATATGCAGCCGGTGCCTCAGACCTGCCACTCAAGGTCCATGCAACTGCTGTGATGGCCCTGAAAAACATAGGCATGAAAGACCCAAAAATGGTAAGGGAACAAAGCTGCCTCCTTTGCACTTAGGATAACCCAACACAAGGCTTCTAATTGGTGATGAGTGATGAGGGAGAAGCAGACTTTTTTGTCAAATATAGCTGTAATATGTGGGGTTTTTTTAAATACCATTCCTTAGTTGGCATGTCTTATTCCATTTGATATTAACCGATCGTATTTCAGGCTGCAACAAAAATCCCATTAAAAGGATACATTCATTACCCTTTTGTTGAAGACAAATCAGTATTTCCATTGCAAATATTTATTTTCCAAGGACATTAGACAGAAAGCTAAATTATTGACCAAAATGTGTTTAGTGCTACTTCAACTTTGGTATGTGAGAGAACCACAAAACAAGGTTTTCAGAGAATTGACATTTAATACTGAGTGTCACATCTAATCGTAATTCAAGACCAGATCTTATTGTAAATAGATACTAGAGGTTTGCATCCTAATTACAAATTTACAGACATTGTGTGGGTTTAAGTCATAAACAGAACATTTACTAAATGTGACTTTTGTCCCTGAACAAGATAATGATTAGATATCACATACAATGGTTACACAGGCATAGTCTCATCCACCACAGACATCACTTTACAATCATTTTCACCTTAAAGCAATCTGCTTCTAAAAGGAAACCTTGAATTTTCAAGATTTTTTTCATGATAATGAATTTTTTTTGTTTCATAGAAGACTATTCTTAATATAAAAGATAAAATAAAAGGTTTCATTAACTAGTCCTCTACTAATCTGTATCAGTTTTTCCATTATACTTATTTTTTGCATGTGACTTCCAGTTTGAGAGCACATATTGATCCACAGACAATAGTGTGACAGGGTATGCTTTTAAGCAAAAGAATAAAGAAACAATTTACTAGAGTGCAGGAGCTAGATGGGGAAAAGCAGAGGGGGGAGGAGAGAACAGCAAGGGTAGGAGTTAGGATATTTGCTGCGGAAGAAAAAAGCCAATCTGGTGTTTGACAACAACGCTGTGTCTCCGATTGCCCTTTGGCCCAGCTTTACACATGTGACCCAGACCACTGTTTAGTTCAATTTTCTATGCATCTTCCTTGGAGAAAACTTATCTGGAGCAAGTTAATGACTGTGACCAGATTTTTCACTGCCCAAAAAACAGTGTAATGCCTGGTTTGCAGTTAGGCACACACTCATACTTGCATTGAACAGGCCTAATATACGGTCTGTCTTTTTTATTGTTTAATTTGAAAAGGTAGTTATGTTTAGGAAGAGGCTACTGCACCCTTGTGCGGTATACCACTTTTACCTTGATATTTGATAATCAACATATGCAAATTAATAAAACCCATCAGGGCATTTCCAAAGGTGGTTGAAGTTTTCTGGATCAGGCTTTTTATTAGAGAGCATGGACATGCACTGTCCCAGGCAGGACAGGACTTTGCAGAGGAGCTGCCAGAACGGTGTTACACCATCCACATCCATTTTGAAGTTGACCTCAGAGTTCAGTGCAGCTCATGGAGACTGGAAAGGTTCCAGTATAAAATTAGTCTTGATACTGAATATTACTGGGGTCAAACACATTGGTCACAAGTAGTACATTTGTTGCATAAACTTTCAGTTTTAAACTGTCTACATGACATAGATATTTCCGGTAGTGAATTGGTTTTTATTCTAGCAGAAAGGGCTCCAGGAGATCAAATGATTGGAAATAAGGCATTCCTTTATGGGTAGGGATAAGTGATGACTGAAACCACTTCTCAGGTGTGTGATGGATCCATGAAATCTCTTTTACCTAGAGTGGTTATGCTACAGATATATTTTGCTATAGCTCAAATATCAATAATAGACTTGATGTAGAAGTCATACAGTGAAGTTACTTGGCTTTGTGTAGAAAGTCAGACTACATTACCATAATGCCCCTTCCAGCCCTCAGACTATGAAACCAGGAACACTGTTGCCATAATAATTGAATAATACAAATTTTTACTGCACTGGTGATGAAGAGATCATTCATTGGTGATGAATGGTTACTAGCAAAATGTTCAAACATACTGTAAATTTGAATGTAACTATTATTTTCAGGTCCAGGCTATTACCCTTGAGATTTTCCTGAATCACAAAATCCATCCTCGGGTCCGAATGCTAGCTGCAGTGGTTTTGCTTGAAACCAAGCCAAGTCTTCCAATACTGATGACACTAGCTGATGCTGTGCTGAAGGAACCTAGCATGCAAGTGGCAAGTTTTATCTACTCTCACCTGAGGGCCCTGGGTAGAAGCACAGCTCCAGATCTTCAAGTGATGTAAGGAAAATCTGCATCCCTTCCCTAGATGAAAAACTTGTTGCAAACTGATTGAGGTGTTAATGTGCTCCCTTGAATATTTTCAGGGCTTCTGCCTGCAGAATGGCTATCAGAGCATTAAGTCCCAAATTCGACAGATCTGGCTATCAGTTCAGCAAGGTTTTCCGCTTCAGTATGTTTAAAGGTAAGATTCAATAGATTTTGTAGAAATATATACAGGTCAAGGTGTGAAAAAAATTTTACAGTATTAGAACTCAATTCTCCTAGCCAGCTGGTTAGCTGCATGTTGTTCCTCCATATTCTCCTATTTAAGTGAAAAAAAAAAAAAAAAAATCTCAGGCTCTCCATTTGGAGAGTGTTTAGGTCCCTTTGCGTTTTGCATTGTACACTGCCAGCATGAAATTACCAGAGGGCTTGTGGGGCTCTAACCCTCCATTTTCATTACCCAGTGAGGCACATGCTCCTGTATCAAATGCCGTAGTCTCAGTGGTGCTTAACAATTTCATAGCATTGTTCAGCACCAAACAAACAGAAGGGACCTAAATTACTGCTGAAGTGGATTAATTTCTACCGGTGCGGAACACCTACAATTCTTGCTGAATTCAAATGTGGTGCTAAATACTCTTCACCCCAACAGTGGTGCCCAGTGAAACAGCAAACTCTGAAAACATTCAGACGTGATAATTCATTGCACCCATGACTAGCTAACTCAGGCTCATTGTCTAAAGATTTTTCTTGCACCTTCCTATCAGGGTTCTTTACTGAAAGGAACAGATCCACATGTAGGATCTGGAGGCTGACTAGTTACATCAATGGGCGTTGCACATAAAGAAATGGTCAGAGTGAGGAGGACCAGATTAGAAGACAGAACTTGGTGGGACAAATTACAGCCATTTCCTTTCTCCATGTATGTTTTTTTTTCTCAGTAGAGATTTTTTTAAGCAACTCCCCTATGTAAATGACCATGACAGCCTCAGTGATTTGGCATAGGTAGCTGGCAGACTAGGGAGATTATATCTACAAACACAGTCTCCTTACACATGCTGTTTATCTAGGAGGACTTGGATGCTTTTAGCACTATTGTTACTCACCAGTACATGTAAAGAGTCTTTTCAAAGTAATTAACAGAAAAAGAGATTCTGAAATACCTGAAATCCACAGTGCTAAGTATACAAGAACTTTGACTTCTTTTTGGAGGGGGGGAGTGGTTTGAAAGAACTTATTGTTGCCCTGCCCCTGTTTCATGGTTTTTACATGACCATTTAATCTGCTCTGTAATAAAAATATAATACATACCACAACAACCACAGTAATGTATGATAAACATGCTTGCTGCCTCAGAGATGCAGACAGAGAGCACCCAAAGAAATACGGTCCCTAATACGTACTGTATGAACTTTTTTACCATTTAAAATGCATTCAGGGAGAGATACCTTTTCCAGTAATGTGCAGATATGTGTTTCTAGTTGTAGTTATTCATTTTCTCCTCCTAGTTTTGCTTTTAAAATGAAGCTACCTGAATTTTCGCACGGTGAGATAGAAGAGTGCAGTATGCATGAGGGTAGCTGGCAGAGGGCTATGTGATATGGATTACTTTGCTCTGGCTCTAGCCTGGAAATGCAGCACATCAGTGAATTGCTGTTACTTTTTGGTGAACATCACTGTTCAGAAATTTGGTTACTATGCACATGTAAACTCTAAACCTCTTATCCTGAAGAATAAGGAACAAGATCCTTTTCTCACACATGCTAATCATAGACTTGGGTAACTCAGTTAGCTAAATGAAGTCAATCCTCTATTACACCAGTGTGGAAGGAGGATCTGTTCTCCAGCTTTCTGATTTGATTTGTCTCCACTAGCCACAGATGAAATGTGTTTCCATGAGTCCATTTTGGAGGAGTTACCATAGTGACGGCTGTAATGCAGTACCTATTTCCTTGCTAAAAACAAAAATGTGCCCTCAGCATCACAGATCCTTGTGGTGCTAGATGCTGAATTTTTAATGATAGGCAATAATGTCAGCTGAATCTCTCTCTAATCTGGAATCTGTCACATACGGCCACCCCAAATAGTGCTTCATGCTCTACACACTGCTACTTAAATCAAGGGATGACCCAGGTTCTTCTCAATGTGAGGACTGACAGAATCTGACTCTCACTGTGCAGAGGTTCATATAATTAAATGTGTTCTAATGTTCATAGGTACTAACAACTGCTTTCTTTGATCACTGATTTTTCTTTCCCTCTTCCTTGGGGCAAGACATTTAGGCAGATATATGCAGGTGCTATCACACTCTCACAGTGAAGTGGCTCCGGTGCATCATCTGACTCTCAGTACAATTTTTCATTGGTAAATATTTTCTTAGAGCATTAGACCTATGTAATGCCTGAGGTATGGAAAATATCCCTGCTCTCTTCAAGTCGGTGAATTCTGTATAATCATTTAATCTTTTATGAGCAACACTTCCTATTAAGTATAAGTAAGAACCATGGTTGTTTATTTTTAACTAACATTTTTCATGGGTTAGAACACAAAAAAATGAAGAGCCTTAGCAAAATCACTAAAAGTACTTCATTGTAGTGTTCAGTCAATGTAACACCTAGGACTGTTCTGGCTGAGCTTATCATCGGAGGAAAAGTAGTCTTCACATTTCCAAGTCTCAAGTCAGCTTATTAGTAATGTCCCAGTGTGGCATCACTTTGCTCTTTATTTTCTGTAGGAACAGCATTAAAATGTGACCTTTTGTCATCCCTCCTTGGTATCTGTCGAAGGTTCTCCACTGATTCCTCTGCCCTCAGTGGGGTAGCATAGATACCTCTATTTTGATTGTAGGAGCTGTTACTGAACCATGTATGTTGTAGGTAGATATTACCTAGCACTTTGGGTAGCACCAGAGCTTTATACAGCAGAAGAGGGAAAGTGATGTAGTGAAATGCCAGGTTTAGTAGACTAAAAGTGGATTGCTTTTCCAACAGACTGTTTCTTAAATACATGAAAAGTTGGGATCTGTCCTGAGAAATTAGAAATCTAAATCAGTCCCAGTAATCTGATACAAAACATTTAGTGTGAGGAATAAGCGAGGGTAAACGACCATGCAGATCCCAGTCTGCATGCATGGATTCAAAAGAGAATGGGAAGGTGTTGACTCACAAATGAGATAATATCTGAAACACAGAGATTGACACTAGAGAAGTAACACATGCATGAGTATTCATAATGCTCCACATCTGTAAACCAAGCTATAATCTTTTCTTTAACTTCTGACTAGATAATTTAGGAGAATTTAGACATTTCTTTTCTGGAAAGAGTTGAAAGACTCCCTCTCCTAATGCTTGAAAATATGTATCCTACAATTCATCAAACATTTCTGAACAGGAACTGAAATTATTGGTCTGGATCTTCCAGGACTCTGGAATTAGCCTGGTTGTACTATATTCCCAACGCCGGTTTCTGGTAGTGCTGGGATTTAATCAGTGTATGGTGCTTATTAACAAGAGGACAGCAGAAATTTAACACAGGGACTCCTAAAATACTTCCCTCTCCTCCAACTAACGTAAGAGAGAAGAGAGGGGAGAGTTGGAAGAAAGGAATCGCAACAGTGCTTGTCACATGTCAGGCACAACATATCAGCCTTGTTCCTCTTGAAATCTAAGGAACCTGAGAAAAGCCTTGGGATTACTTTAATTCAGAAAACAGAACTATATAAACCTGTGTCAAGATCAGGAAGAATATATGACTGTGCTATGCACTGATTATCTGTATCTAAGAACGTTATGGATGATAAATCTTAAGTAGAGAAAATAAATAAACACAAATTATGTTTGCTCAAAGTTCACTCAATAGTTAACAATTACTTAAGAATTAGCGCATTTCATGTAAGGAGTTACAGCATTTGGAACTAGATGTATCAAATTGCCTCCGAGTCATTTGAGAGACAAACCTACACCTCACCATCTGTCCTTACAGGACATCTATGTCGCTTTCCCTAAACTATTAGCAAAGGATGGCAAATCTGTTTTCATTTCTGATCCCCTTTGTCAACATGCCCTAAATGATGTCTCATAAAAGCATTTCATAAACTGACATTACAGAATCTGACTGGATGTAAATGATATAGCAAAAGCAATTGGAAAAATGACATAGACACCATCCAATGAGCAGAGGGCTTGTAATTTTGCCCATTAATAGTTTAAAAATGCAGAATATGTTTATGACTGTTTTATAACATCAGTTTTGTAGCTGGGTTTTCTGGCGTTTCTCCTATCATGCCATATCTGTTGGATTATGCAATTTGTAAATTGATACAATCTGCACACTGTGGCTTTAAAAACTAACTGTTCTGTGTTTTACTGCCTGTTTCTCTTCAGAAATCCTTATGAGTGGACTGGCAGCTAAATATTTGGTATTGAATAACGCAGGCAGCTTAATTCCAACAATAGCAATGTCCCAGCTGCGGACACATTTCCTTGGAAGAGTGGCTGATCCCTTGGAGGTAATTGGTCTACTCACAGTTTGTCCTCTCATCACTTCTTACAACCATCATCCAATTGGCATTTACACTTTACTTCTTCCCACAGGTGGGAATAACAGTTGAAGGACTGCAGGAGATGTTTGCTAAAGGTTACTCTCCTGACGGGGACTGGGAGACTAACTATGACTTCAAGGAAATCCTGAAAACGGTAAATTCTCAGGGAAAAGAAAATCTCTAAGGTATTGCTTCCCCAAATGTTACGAAGAATCAGACTTTCTTCCTCTTCTCACACAGCTCTCTGACTGGAAGGCATTCTCCAGTGACAAACCTTTTGCATCAGGATACCTGAAGATGTTTGGCCAAGAGTTGTTCTTTGGTGGACTCGATAAAAATGCCATCCAAAATGCATTGCAGGTATCATTTTGAAAACACCACCACCCAAGCATCAAAAGCTTTAAAATATTGTTTCTTTCACATATTCTTTCCCCTTTTTTAGCTTTTTAATTCAAGAGGGTTTTTTGTCTTTAGTATTAATCAAGGCAAATAAGGTCAAGCTTTGATCAGGATTAGTTATAATAGTTGCTGGCAGACTTTCCCCTGAGGCATAGTTAATGACACGGATCATGATATTAAGTTCTGCTTATTTAGAGAAGCTGAATTCTGTAATTGCAGGCATGGTATGGACCTGATGAAAAAATCCCTTCGATAAGGAGAATAATCAGTAGCCTTCAAAGTGGTATAGGGAGGCAATGGACCAAGGCTTTGCTGTCCTCTGAGATCCGTCATATTGTGCCTACCTGCACTGGGTTCCCAATGGAGACCAGCTTCTATTACTCTTCTATCACAAAAGTTGCAGGAAATGGTAACGTATTTCAAGACGAGCAATGCAAACATGCTTGTCAGGATGTGGGGGGGGATTTTTAACACTTTTTTTTTTGCTTTCTTCCTAATAGTTCAAGCACAGATTACACCTTCTCCAAAGTCTGATTTCAGATTGACTGAGTTCCTGAATGCCAACATTAGGCTGCGATCCAAAATGAGCCTAAGGTAAATATTTAGTATAAAATAAAAGAATCATATTTCCAAGTGGGACAGGCCATAAAAATTTAACAGCTGTTTGCTGTATGAACATAATTTTAACCTCATTCTACCTTTTCAGCATGGCTAAGGAGATGACCTTTGTAATGGGGATCAACACACACATGGTCCAGGCAGGGCTGGAAGCACACACCAAAATGAACGCTCATGTACCTGTGAATGTTGTTGCCACTGCCCATATGAAGGAAAAAAATATCAAAATTGAAATTCCACCCTGTAAAGATGAGACTAACATAATTACAGTAAGGTAAGAATAACGCTCATTATCTTTTGATGTAGTAATGCAGAGTCTTTCCAAATAAAACAGAACATTTGCTTAGGGATCTTGCCTTTGACTGACAGCTTGGGTAACTGGCAATGATTGGTGTAGTTTATTTAATTTAAATGAAATTACATGTACCAAAGCTTTGCTTGAAAATATGCTTTGCTTCCTGTGGTCTTCACCTGAAAACCCCCTTTAGGGCCATTTTTCAGTTCTTAAGATCCATATGCTATTTGAAACACACATGGCATAAAATTTCTATCCTGATACATATATTTGGACTGGAGACACTAGGTAGGATATAAGCCAGCTTAATCCTATCAGTTATAACAGATAAACCATAGTATTTGCATTTGATGCCTTGAAGCATAGAGAACTTGGTGTTTCTTGTGTTTTTACCTTGTTTCCCTGTGGCTGCCATTTGGTTTTCTTGCCTGTTAGGTCTAGTTGATTTATTATCAGTGCATGCAATTACAATACACTCTGGAAAACTATTGTAGCCAGATGCCAAACAAATGAAAACAGATGGAAATACAAGCACAAAGAGAGGGAGGAAACAGAAAGAGTATGTCCAAGAAATCAAAGCAGTAGACCAAAGCTTAGAAAACTTTCACATACACACATGAAAAAATCCTGAGAAAGACACACTGAAAATTCATCACAAAGGAAAAAGCATCACTGACAAAAGAAATCAGCTATTATACAATCTGCAGAAATGTTATAAAGTTTCTTCTCTAGGAATACAGCCGTAACAAAAGAGCTCAGTTGCTTGATCCAGCTGCAATTAGCATTCGTGGCTGCTGGCCCAGAGAAGCTCTGCAGGTCTCCTCAGTTTAGCCACCACAGAGGCTAATCATTATTCTCTCTTGCCCTTCAATGGTCACAGACCATTCTATTAGGCATTTGACATCAGATCTTCCTCCCTAAGATGATTCCTCTGCTCCATAAAATGTGACTGTAATCAGATTATCCGTGCAGAGGAGGGAGTATTTCAGCCGTTCATAGAGCACCTGTTAGCTGTGTATAAGCTGCTGGGGCACCACAGCACAAAAGTTTTGTTCTTGTGAAGACCAGGTCAGTCCACTCCCAAGGTTGGCAGGGACAGCAGGCACCTGCTCTCACTAGCTCTCATTGTTGAAGAGGATGAGGCAGATATTAATGAACTCAATAAGGATGCTAAACTGAAATGAGAATATTGGACAGGGATACAGAGTTCAGAGCCTCAAGCAGAGCTAAAAATGTTAGCAGAAGAATTCTCCCTGCAAAGCAAAATAAAAAATATTTTCCTCCTTTGACTTGAGAGGAAATCAAATCAGACACAAAAAGGGTTAAATGCACTGCCAGAAAGCATAAAGCACGTCAGTATCAGAGGCAGGGGATTACAGCGAAGTCCACAAGTTCCAACCCAAGCCCTGCTCTAAACCCTGCAGCGTTTTAATTTCTAAAGTGAAGTAGTCAGTCGGAAATGGCTCTATAATGCTAAGTATATGAGAAAGCTAATACTCACTAGCTAACTTTTAGCACCATCCATTTTTCTCCAAAAAGTATTCCTGTTCACTGTTTCAAAACAAATGGTCAGTGAAAATCACACAGAGCAATGAAACAGCAATGAGTACAAGTGAAGGCAAAGCAATATCTAGAGAATGTAACATTGAACCACATCACTGAGGAAGTGAAAGAACAAGCCAAGTAAAATCTTAAAGGTATGAAGAGAAACAAGCACACATGATAGAGAGAAAAAGGATACATATATATTCTATATAGAATGAGTCAAAAAGTTTAACATAGACTTTCCCTTCTTTTTGCATAGATCTACAGTAAAGAACCTATTGAATTCAATATTTTAGAGATATTCTGACACATTCCCTTGTTAGCTTTAAATTCCCCATTTAAAGAAACAGTTCCAGAAAACTATTGCTCTTTCATTTGTTTGTGAGCTCTGTTCAAAATATTTTAGTATTGGGCACTTTGTTTGGATGGTCAGTGGGTTACCTTCTACAGTACCATGTCATTAAAGCTAGTCAGGATGTGATATTATTTTCCCCTTCATCTCTCACATCCAGAGACGCAGGAAGCAAACAGTCTTCAATAGCATTAACTTCAGTTATATCCTACACACTGTACAGGTTATAACCTGTCACAGCTGTGGGATTTATATAAATTTTCACAAGCCGAAGAGAAACTCAGGTGAGCAATTGCAGACTCTAAAGGAAAAAATAATGAAAACTTTGGTGATAGAGAGGTTGTATTCCCAAGACAAATCAGCACAATATGGACTCGACTTTCTCTACAGCAAAAATCAGAGCAAAATAATTAATACCATAGAGAGAATATATAGCATGTGTTTCAATTCAATCCCATCCAAGTTAAATTTAATTAAAAAGAATAGTTATTTTTAAGGCTCTTTTAACATAATTATTTAGTATATTACAGATGGCTACTTAAACATACTTTTAAACAAAATTTACAGGAAGAAGTAAAAATCAAAAAAATTTCAGGGAAAATTAGAGCCCTGTGATTAAAGTATAAATATGGAGAGCTGCCAGCGAATGCACTTTGCAAATATATCACACATTCATAATGACAGGCTGCTGAAGTATATACATAATCTTGAATAGAGCTGGTATCATAGGGCTTTTTGCTTGTTTTAACTATAGGATAAGCAGAAATTGCTTCACATGGGCATCTTATTTATAAGATGAATTACAAAATTAAAACACTGTGTGCAACGTGTACACAGCATGTGTAGCAGAAAATGCAGAGGAGCCAGCATACGCTGTGAACTCGAAGGCAGCATGGTGAATTTGGGGACAGAGAAGGGAAATAACTGGCACTCCAAGTCTCTCTTTTTATAACACCTTTGCACCAAGGTCAGAAGGATGATGAGTAGGAAAGGCAGAAATTTTCATTTCACCACAGCAGAAAGAGAGCTAGAGATCTGGTTGGAGGATTGTCTCTTACTTCTCATTTATTTAGATACGATGTCATGCTGTGCTTTAAAACCTGGGAAAATGGTTTTTCGTTGATTTTATTTTTTTTGTTTTAAACAGACATTGAGCTCTTCTGTCCCCATGTTAGGGATGTACGTAAGGCCACGCTCACTGAAACATCAGTGGGCCCAACACAGCTGAATTGCTTGTCCCTTACCCCTGCAGTGAATTTGGCTTATACTATAGCACAGCTTCTTCTCGTATCCAAAAAATACACTAATACATATTGGAAAATCTCCTTTTTATTTTTTCTCCCTTGTGTGGGATCAGAGAGAACAGATTCTTTCATACCATAGCTTTAGGCCTTCTTTGTGACTGTTTTTCTTGTTAAAGCACCAGAGCTGGCTCTTGTAGCCTATTTTTACTGTGCCGTGTGATTCTGCAGACATTGACATGTGTCACCTGTGATGCAGCTACATTTGTCGGCTCTCTGTGCTCAACAGGGAGGAATCGATCCTCCACTTTCATTAGGTGGCAGGAGTAGACTATTGGCATAAAAAATACTAAAAAAAATTGGAAAAGAAACCCCAGGGCTTTCTGCTTGGAAACCCAGACTGCAGTTCACTGGTCATTTGAATTATTGAATGGGATTAAAATAAAAGCCATTTCCCTTTTTGTCCCTGTACCCAGATGAGCCATCTGAAATGCAAGTTGATTTGTATTTTCTTTTATCCCCTCAGCTTGTTAGGGAGAATATTTTATTTCAGATTCCATTCTTCAAGGTTCTCCTATCACCCAGCGTGGAACATTGCTGTCATGTCCTTATCTAAAAAAAGAGAGAGATGGAAAAGAAAACAAAGCCCACAGGTGACACACGTTTTATTGAGGTGTTCCACATGAAGAGCAATTGTGTGCTTTACAGTGCACACAGCACGGTAGGAGACTTCAAGAGGAAGAGATGGCTATCAAATGAATACAGATTCATCTTTCAAATAGGTTAGATTGGAATTGCTCAGGCTAGTACAGTGTGGACCATATTAAAATAGAGACCATTTTGCACACCATCTTTCTATTCACTATCACAAAGGCCACCTCCACTGGCAGACCACAAAAGCCCCAGGGCAAGCAGATCAACTTCATACTTGAGAAACAGCACGTGGGGAATTTTGAGCTGGATGTCAGCACTGATAAACAGCTAATAAGGTAGAGTTAGTACAATCCTTATAGATGAGGGAAATAGGTTTTAATGTCCCAGAAGTGTTCAGCATTCAAGATGTTTCTCTGACCCAAAACAAAACTCGTAATTACCACAGCTCTGTAACAACTTCTATGAAAAACAGGGGGTAAGGAGCCAGGTGGTCAGGATATTTAGCTGTGAGAGTCTCAATCTCATGCTGCACCTTGTATCACTTATTCTAGATCCCAAGATTCTTAGAGTCCACAACACTGGAACTACACGCATCTCTGTGATGTCTTGCCAAGCCATGAGTACCAGTGAATTTAGGTCAAGCTGGAGACACTTTGATGATTTCAGCATCCTTCCTTTAATTCTGCAACAAAGGTTGCATGGCAAACCACATTCAGTAGCCACCAGGCCCCAGGCTGAGTTTTGAATTTATGCCAGTATTTTCCCAAACATCATGTCAAAGGAAATGAGAATTAAGTTTAGCAGTGAACACACAGAAGATGAGTTTAAAAATTTAAAAGTCCAGAAGATCAAAATAGGAGACTCAAAAATTTAATAATGTAAAACCACAGCCAGGCTTCTAAGTAAGTGGGCTGTTCTTCAAGGTGTTAGGCATACAGAGATCCCATCAACTGCAATGCTTTTTAAACTGCACACATGATCCTAAAAGCCTAACTAACTGAGCTACCTGCCCCTGAGACTGGTCCATGTCTTTATTCACTCTTAGCAGTCCTTGAAAATACAACTAACAGGAAAGATGCTGTAAATATCTGTAAAGCAATTTGCAAGCTATGATACTTGTTGCTGAGTACATGCTGCAAGGCATTATTCAGGTCTTTTCCTCAGCAGTGCTTTATCGATACAGGTTTCCTCTAATGTTTATTCTGCAGGTCTAAGACATTTGCTGTTACACGAAATATTGGGGATTTGGCTGCTAGTAAGATGACTCCAGTTCTTCTACCTGAAGCAGTGCCTGACATAATGAAGATGTCCTTCGATTCAGATTCTGCATCAGGAGAGACTGATAACATCAGGGTAAACGATGTAGTGTCTGACTACTCTTTTTTTGGGCTTTTAATCAGTAGGAGACCATTTCTTTTCTCCATAGGAAAATGTACGATTCATCTTTGACCAATGCTGCTTCACTCAAAATAAGTCAGGTTCAGTCTAATAACACAAATAGCCCTATAGTAACATTATTTTAAAATCTGGAGTGTGATACATCAGACTTGCAACACTTTTTTAAAAGCAAAAGCATTTTCTTTGGTAATTAATTTTACACTGCCATCTACAGGATAGGCCCACAATCTTTAAAATACTTTCCAACCATTATGCAAGCATCACATTCCTGGGGCAGCCACAAATGTTCCATAAGATGCTCCATTGCTCAACTTGTAGACCCAAATTTAATCATTATAAGCATCCTGATTCAAGGATGGATGGCAGTTTGTGTGTCAACTCAAATGACTTCCTGAGCTACAGTTCTCCATAAAAAACAGTGCAGGATTTCTATGATGGGCAGTGTTGTGAAGGCATCACTGTGACAATTCATTCAATGAAAGACTGACATAGGTAAGAAATACACTGTCCTGTTCTGGTTTCATTGTTGGCCTGCAACTCTGAAAGGTTTTCAGATAAAATAAGAGATTAACAGAGGATGAGTATAACACTTTCCTATGGAGAAGTCAATAGGCAAACATACTATCAGCGAGAGCCGTTTCCAGTATCCCAGAAAAAGCAAAGTTCTTCTTTGTGCCTCTGTGCTGCCCTTCCTGAAAACTCAGCACTCCGCAGTTATTCTTAAATTAACATAAACTGAAAAATGGCATTAACTGGAGCAATTCCCGGTATCGTTAGAATTTCCTTTGGAAAGAAAAGATTAGGATTAAAATTCCAGTTTTCCAGTGGGGTTCATTCAAGTTTGGAATCTTGTGAGACATGATAAACTGAGTAAAAAATGAATTGCCAACCTGTATTACCTGTGAAATGAAAGTTTATGATTATGTGTCTTTAGCTATTTGCTTCATTGCTGCAGGAAATCATAGTTTTCATTTCATGGATTTGATTCTAATTGTAATTAATTGTAATTTGTTCTTCTGCAAGCATTGCTTAGCACATGTAAATTACATAGTTTTGAGCAGAAATTTCTAACATCTGATATGCTTTGAGGATCTAACTGATATAGTCTCACATTCCTGTCAGACATCAACTGGGACAGAATATTCATGGACATAGATGAAGGTTCTGTTTTTTGACCCAATCGGAAATGAAAGAACTCCAGTCACTCTAGAGCACATTCAGATTTATCAAGAACCTGTTAACTCTGTCTAGTAGTTCAGAAAAACAAAATTAAATATTTAGAATTAATTTGTGATATAATTTTCCACTCTTATAGCCTGAAGCTCTTTTCCCTCTAGATAGTTTAATAAGCCATTCAGTTAATAATTTTGTCCAATTGAAATCCAAGTTGTTTTATGTCATGGCCTTCCTATTGCAAATAAGCTGGTTAATTCCTTCTGCAGAATACATGTAACTATGGCTGAAGCAGGGCGCATAACATGAAAGTATTCCTCCTGCTCTTTTGCAGTTTAACTTGACATGTGTATTATCTAACAGGACAGACAATCGGCAGAAGACGTTTCGGCAGGAAATTCCTTTTCCTTTGGACACTCTTCTTCCCGAAAAGAGCCATTTTTTCAGTCCATGTGCTCCAATGCAAGTACATTTGGGGTTCAAGTGTGCATTGAGAGGAAAAGCGTACATGCAGCGTTTATCAAAAATGTGCCTCTTTATTACCTAGTTGGAGAGCACGCCCTTAGAATGAGCTTCAAGCCAGGTAAATACAACCGTGCACGAAAAAGAAAGTAACTTTGAGTGGGTAGGGGGGTGTGTATATACACATATATATATTTGTATATGTACACATATATCTCTCGTACCACTAAAACTACTATTAGACCTATGACCCCTGCCAATATTGGCCACAGACTATGTTTGTAGTAGGAATCCCCTTCTCCCTGACTCATCTGAGCAGCTGCTTCCCAGCTCCCAGCAATGCCACTCAGCGTGGCCAGCATCAAGCAGAGCTGATCTGTGCCTGCAGAGCGTGTCTGATGCATCCTGAATCATTGGATTTGGGATGCAAGCGCAGAGCAATTGGACATGGGCAACAGATCTGATGCAGTGTCCTGTAGCTGCACTCTAAAAAGCCAGACTCTTAAAGGGAATTATGGATTAACCCTGCCATGATCTAGTCCTTAATGTCTTAATCCATGATCATAAGAAGAGAAAGCACAGCAGGCCACTGAATCTAGGTCTCCTAAGTATCAAACTAATGGCCTAACCATTGGACCATTCTTTACAATTTGAGAGTTGAGCCTCAGTTCCTTTCTGATGCCTAATTCTCTATCCCACAGTGTTATCTAGTTAAGCAATCCAATTCACTTGACTTAAATCTGCTGATCACTCAGTTTATTGACTTGAAAAGAATCTAGTATCATTCTAGTGTTTTAAAATTTTATTCCTAGTATGTGCTTTACCTATTACAGAAATTTTTTAACAAAGTTGCCCAATACCAAAAAAAAATCAATCAGCATTTATATTTTCATTTCGGGAAGAACAACTAAATAAATTATAGCAAAAATTGGCTTAGTCTATCATTTAGTTGCTCGTACTAACAGTAATGCTAATTGTCATGTAATTTCAGTTCACACAGAGGCACCTATTGAAAAAATACAAGTCACAATTCAAGCAGGAGACCAAGCTCCAACAAAAATGGTACGTTTAGTAACATTTGAAGATCCAGAGGCACAAGAATCTTCCAGCAAAGAAGCAATTAAAAGAGTAAAGAAAATACTTGATGATACTGACAACCAGGTACTGATGTAAAAATCCACTTCTATATTTGTGGGAGACATTACAAAAAGCTTAGTTATTTATACTTCTTTTTTTAAATAGCCACCTTTATTTAGATAGTATACAAATATTGGAAAATAAAGACAGGCCTTTGGGTACGCAAGTCTTTCTGCAGGTTTTTTGTTTGCATTCACCTCTTCTGCAGGTGAAGGACATTAGAAAGAACAGGTTGGTTTTTCTGAAAATCTCTTGTAAATTGCAGAATACCTACTATGTGCCCAAAGGTAGTTTGGTCTTTCCAGCTACTACAACTGTAGTAAAAAGGTATGACACCTACCTACACAGCTCACCCTGAGATAGTCACAGCTACAGCACTGCCATTACCAACACAAGTTACATATAATTCTGTGATAAGCAATTTCTACACATGTTCATTATCAGAAAATGTTTTGGGGTATTGTTCTGCTTTTGTGTGGTTTTAACACATTATTATGAATTAGGCTTATTGTGATGTATTGCAAAAAATGCTATCAGGCCTACATCTTGTCTTCTAAGGCAGCAGAGAGATGCAGAGCTCTCTGTATCTTACGTATAGCCTTCTGCAGGAACACAGAACAAAAATAATTTTGTTTTTCCAATGGTACCATTGTCTAGGGGACAAGAAAATCCAGAAGCTCATCATCCAGTGCCAGTAGCACCAGTGGAAGTGCCGAGAGTACAACAAGCAGCACCTCCAGCAGCGACTCTGACAACAGAGCATCCCAGGGAGGCACCCAGATAAAGCTGAAAGCGAAACAGTCCAAAGCCAAAGGAAAGAAGTTCTACCCCTTTGGGGACAGTGGCAGTAGTAGCAGCAGCAGTAGTGGCAGCAGCAGCAGTAGTAGCAGCAGCAGCAGCAAAAGCAGTAGTGGCAGTAGCAGCAGCAGTAGTAGTGGCAGTAGCAGCAGCAAAAGCAGTAGTAGCAGCAGCAAAAGCAGTAGTAGTAACAGTAGCAGCAGCAGCAAAAGCAGCAGTAGCAGTAGCAAAAGCAGTAGCAGCAGCAAGGACAGCAGTAGTAGCAGCAGTCGTAGCAGCAAAAGCAGGAGTAGCAGTAGTCAGGGTGGCAGCAGCAGCAGAAGCAGTAGAAGCAGCAGCGAAGGTAGCAGCAGTAGCAGCGCAGGTAGCAGCAGCAGCAGCAGTAGCAAAGCATCTGGTGTAAAGCATAAGGCAAAGAAGCAGCCCAAGACCACATCATTTCCACATGCCAGCGCTGCTGAAGGAGACAGAACTGTCCGTGAGCAGAAGCGTAAAACACAGAGTAGCAGCAGTAGCAGCAGAAGCACCAGTAGTGGCACCACCAGCAGCAGCAGTGAAAGCATTGGTGCTTCCCATCGCCACAGCAAATATGACAGACAAGCTGAGCCAAAACATGTCAATTCCCAATTTAACAGTCACAGTGGTTACGACGTTTCTACAGAATGGGTAAAATTTTCTAATGCTTTGACTTCTGTTAGGAGGTGATCCTTACTGAGCTGTAGGTAATAACTTCTTTTGGAATTTTGCAGGAATATCACCTTCCAAAAGTATATCGGCTCCGTTTCAGGTCTGCTCACATCCATCGGGTAAGTAATTCAAATGCACGTTCCCCTGGTGGCTACAGTCGATATGATCAAGCATATTCCTGAAGGGCTTTTGTTCATTTCACTTGAGCATTCTATACTGTCCAATATCACCATTGACGATGGCCAAAATAAGCAGATTTGTTACTAAAATACCGACTGTTATAATACATCTTTCTTTCATTGCAGCACTTGCAATCCCCAAATTTTGGTTAGGACACCTTTGGGCTAGATCTGTACAATACAGCCAAAGTTAACAAAGACCATAGGGGAATTATAAAACAGCAGGATCTTCCAATAGAAATTGCTATATCCACAGTTTTTAGGCAATTATCATGTATGTGGATTTTATCAGAAGCTAGGTTTAGTAAGCATTATGGCACAGAGGTGTTTTAAGTATATATTAGAATTATAATAATGTTCTGGCTTTTGTAGGTGTTACCTGTAAAGTTATTATAGATTCTGCTTAAGAAAGAGGAAGATGATTTACAGTGTTTTTAATTAAATTGGAATCTCTTTTATTTCTAAAAAATATAGAAATGTTTGACCACTTATTAAGTGTCAGGTTTTGTTTACCTTAACCTGGTAAATTAGACCTGGACAACGTGATGTTGCTGTTTGCAATCACTGTCTACACAGTATTCCTATCAGCAGAGAGGCCCAGGTGGATTTGAGGCACATTCCTGACCAACATATTTCATGTCTGCATATGATAATAGAAGTAACACTCTAGATATGTCTGTCTGTCACCTATAGAGGGAGGCTGATAGTTCTAATTTTGATATCTACACTGTAAAACTAGAGGCCACGACCATAGCTTTTCAACCCATTTTTGTTTCACAGCATCCAGATCGGAAGATATCAAGCAGCTCATCGTCATCTTCCTCTGAGTCGGGAAGCAGCCACAGCAACAGCAGCAGCAGTGACAGCAGCAGCAGGAGCAGCCACCGCCATGGAGAAAATGCTGGCCACAGCTCAAGGAGGAGCCATGTGAGCAGAGTCAGCATCCACCACAGCCGTAGTTCCAGGCAAACACGCGAGGTACTACTGCTGCCTGTGTGGTACCAACGAGCAGCTGGGCTTTGCTGGCTGCTGAGCAGGGGCTGTAGATGTGGTGGGACTCTAACCAGCTGAGGGGATTAGGTTCAGGAAGTACACTGCAACTCAGGTTTGTAAATGGAAAGTCAAAGTCTGTTGAGATATATTCCCTCCACGAAAACATTTTTTCCAAATTCCCTTTGCTTTAAGGGTGGGGGTTTTTTGCTGGTTTCTTGGGTATACTTTCCTTCATTTCTAAAGGTGTTTGCAGTATGTTCAAGCCAGAAAAATTTAAGGAAATGGGGTTGTAAGTTAAAAGGGAAAGAATTTTCTTTTTCCTATGAAAGCCCAAAAATGCAAAATAAATTGCATTAAGGCAAAAATGAGGAGGAAATAAATGGTTTTTATGCAAAGGTTTTTTTTAACTTAAGTCAGCCTAATTATTTTTAGATGTAGACCTGAGGTCATGAGTGCATGCAGAGTATAACTAAAATCAGACTCTCCATGGTCATTACTGACCAGAAAATGTAAAGTCCCATTAAGCACAGATCATCTTTGTCTTTATACACACTTAGTATTCTAAGATTGTACTAAGTAAAGGTATCTACATAATAATAGAACAACTAGCTCTGGAAATGCAGGCAATGTCTATGGGAACTCTGCTACTAAGAAGGATTTCAAAATAATCAAATGGATTGAAGGAGCTGTAGTAGAGTAAAATATGTTGTGAATGTGTATAGTGCTATGAAGATATCTAGGACGTAGTGCACAAAATCTTACTACGTGCATATAGTTTGGAAGAGTCTTGGATCCACATCAAAAAAAAGCAATCACGTCTCTGAAAATTCCTGCTGGTAATAAAATAATCAAGATGCCAACCAATATTATTCTTAAATATTGACAATATAGAAATACGTAAAACAAACTAAACTGATGAAGGACAAGGGCTGCTTCCCGCTATCTGTGCACATAAACTGGACTGTGGGCTCTTCAGTGAATACACAGCAATACTTAAGCACAGATGGTTGGGGGTTGTTTTTCAGCGCAACTTCCTGGGAGACGTAATTCCACCTGGCATTACGATTGTGGCACAGGCAGTAAGGAGTGACAACAGAAATCAAGGTTATCAAGCTACAGCATATGTTCGTTCTGATGCTGCCAAAGTTGATGTGCAACTAGTTGTGGTTCAGCTGGCTGAAACCAATTGGAAAGCGTGTGCTGATGCTGTAATACTGCCTCTGAAAGCACAGGTAAGCACAGACAGCTTTGCCCAGAGAGACATCTAAAAAGCCCAGAGATTTTTAAATAAGCACAGAGCACCTGCTGATTAGGAGAGCCAAACAGGGAAAGCATACATATTTTGAAATGTTTCACAAAGTTTGTGAAATTTCAGGAAATGTTCCTATCTTTCACCATTCTTTTGAATTAAAAATAAAATATAAAAAAATCAGCCACTTCAAAATCTGGCGAAAAATAAAGATTCTGACTTTCAAGATACATCAAAATATGACCACCAGAAGTACAAAAAAATGTTTCAAAAGTTGACTGCTTCATTACTACCTATTTATTAATTGCTCTACTGTAAGTTTTCTTGTCTGGGAATCTGGTTATTTTCTCTATATAATTCATTTCAGAATACTCATAACTCAAATACATTTGAAATGTTGTATTTCTTAGGATTTATATGAAAAGGTGGAAAAAAAGTAAAGTTGGGTAATGGGTTGATGCTTGAGAGAGCATCATAAATGAAAGAACAGGTCTTTTCTTTTTTCGCATCTCCCTGTGCTGCGCTTCCCATGTGCCTTTTAGTGTGAGAGATCTTTGCATAACAATTTACAAACCTCTGCTTTTCACAGCTGCAATTAACAAATTCAGCATATTTCAGTATTGAAAAAAGTGGGATGGGGTTCAAATCAAGACGTATTGGGGAAGGCTAATAGAAATTACAGTGCAATCTTCTTCTAGTAAAAAGACTTGGAAACATAAAGAATCAATGTGAAGTTGCGAGGAAGAAGAAAAGCTTGCATTTTGAAATGGTCAAGGGTAGTTCTGTGATTCTTTTCTGTGGTTTTGATTACTTCTTCCCTGTTTGTAAAGGCCAGACTGAGATGGGGCAAGGAGTGCCGGGACTACAGGGTAGCAGCCATGGCTACTACAGGCCAACTGGCGAAGAAGCCAGCCATGCAGCTGAAGGTGCAATGGGGAAACCTTCCATCGTGGATGAAAAAGACAAGCACAGCGTATGTAACTTGCTCTTTCCTGAGTTGTTATGTTGCATTTCTTGCACTAGTTGTCTTTACAAAAACACTGAAAGGAGTGAATGAAATTTTTTAGCCCAAACATGTTTGGGGTATTCTTTTGGGTAGAAAACACAAGTTCAATGGCTCAAAAGTATTTTACAAATGTGTTCCACTTCCCCCACATGTTTCATATTAAAAGATATCCCCCAAATATTTAAAAACTTGACATGCTTAATTTCATTTTCCATATTAAATTATTTGAGATTTCAGTTCAAAATGGCTTTTTGTTTTGAAACGTTCTTCTATTCAGTCTCAAAAAATACCCAGTTAAAATAGGCAAAATTAAACCAAAGTGTTTTCTCTGGATAAAATCAACCACTTAATTTGACTAGAAGAATTATTTCTTTGACTTTTCAGTTCTTCCCTTTTTTCCCTGATTTTTCAGAACTGCCAGTACTCCTCATCCTCCCATGTCTGCTTTTGCTCATGTGCCTGAGTTTGTGACATTTTGTTTGTCTCTAGATTCATGCAATACCTTCCTGGTGCAGCACTCATGTTGGGCTTCTCAGAAGCACATCAGAGAAATCCATCTCATGAATTTATAGTAAGGGCAGCTGCGACATCTCCACGTACAATTGATACAGTAATTAAAGCTCCTGGGGTATGTGTCAATTTTTATTTTCCTTTCCCTTACCTTGAATGGATTTTCAACTAACAACATTTTGATACTTAATGTAAAGACAAAAAGCAAAACTTTCCCTTTTAGAGAAGCTGCTGTACACCTGACTACATTATGTGGGTCTTGAAATACATACAAGATCAGACTCAATAGTCAAATACCTTATTTCCATGCTGAGAACAGCAGTTAGGCCCAAATTGTCTCAAGTATGACTGCTCTGCACTCATACCTTTATTCATTTTACCCAGTTTGACTAGTTCTATGGCACGTATAATTGTCTCAGAGCAGATAATGGAGGCTTTGAGGACACCTTGCACTCCATCGCAACATCCATCTGTGTTGGCACTCAAATTCAACATCTGGAGTAACCATGCTTGATGAGACAGGTCTGAGCAAGTTATGACAGCCACAAATTCAACTCTGCCTTAACCAAACTGGAGCTGCTAGTTACATTCTCAGAGCAGCTTGCACAGTCTGGTTCTGCAGAAACCCACTGATTAATTGGTCCTTGTCCACCAAATCCCTGTGCACCCCTTTGAAAAATTTCCCCTATGGATCTCTGGTAAATCAATAACAGCTAGCTATTCATACACAAAAAAAATTAGTGTGTCTTTAACCTTCCATGGTGCTTCAGCATTGCAAGATTTTTAATAGATGATAATGAAGAAGTAGGCACACTAGGCTTTAATTTTATTTTCTTGGTAAATATAATTTGTGGCTACGGCAAGGGATCTTACCCCAATGGTCATCATGCCAGTTTTTTGCCTGTAATGGATGCTGTTCACTTTTCCAGACACATCCATCTACTTACTCAGTTACTTAACTGGTTACCTTATTTTTCTAAGAAGTCACTCAATTAGTGCTTAAATATCGTCTATGTTGGTTACTTTCCAATGTGCTTAATAACTTCTCAAAAAAGTCAAGAAGTGTGACTAGAAGAGAAGACAATGATTCCTCACAAAAGCTTAAGGCTTGGGTGCATCCTGGAGAGACTAACACAACTGCAATTGTATAAATGCATCTTCAAGATTTTTTTTCAAGAGTCTCTTTTTTGTTTGCAGTCATATGAATATAGTTCAGTTTATCTTAATGTATTTTCATTTCTAATTTTTCAGGTAACGCTTTACTATCAGGCACTCCGAATCCCATTCACTCTGCCCTTAGGCCCATCTCCAACTTACGAGACTCGAGATATCACTGTCTGGAATGTATTTCCTGAAATAGCTTCACAAATAGCACAAGAAGATCAAGGTCAATATTACTTATATGCTTGTCTCATGAATAAGCAATGTTTGTAGATCTCTCCTCTGCTGTGACTGGGCTTTGCATTTCCTTGTAGTGGTCTTATAGGGAAGAACAGCATCTCTAACCCTGCTTTCTCAACAGCTCATTCCTCGACTTAAAAGCATGTTTGTTGGCAGGTGAATGAAGAGACTTCAAACTGATGTAAATATTCAGAGTTCAGGAATCACTCCTGTCTGCAAGTCCAGAGATTGTCTTTTGCCCCTTCTAAGAAGGTGCCATCTCTGCATTGAGAGGCATCAGATGATGGGTACAAGACAGATCATATATTTTCTGCCCTGTTTATTTTCTTCAAACAGGAGTCATGTGAGTCTTAGCCGGTTGGTGTCTAGCACCTCTGTGAGAAATGTGAACTACTTTTTATCAGGATTATTATTTTTAGTTTCTCAATAATTTGGTGCGTTTTAGTCCCCATTAGCTTTAGGTTTGTGTTTAGCATGAAACCAAAATCAATACTAGTATAGTCTATATCTGGTAGTTATGCTGTAGTGCTATCCTGTCCTTACAGACTCTGGCAGCACTGAAAGCTTCTGCCAAGGAGATGTTGAAGTTCCTTTCCTGTTTGCCAGGTAGTTCAGTCTCACAGAGATACTTTGCAGCAGCACGCATGACACTGTCACATCTGCCATTTCTCTTCTGGTTTTGTTTTACAGCCACATGTGAAGTCAGAGAGGGAGATTTCAAAACATTCGATCACGTGAGCCGTACATATTCTTTCAATAAAAGCTGCAACCTGATAGTGGCCCAAGACTGTACTGAACACCCAAAGTTCATCATTACTACAAGAAAGGTTGATCCTCAGTCTTTCTCAAGACAGGTTCACATAAATACAACCTCAGCGTAAGTGTGGTTTCTCCTGAGTGCTCAGGAATTAGGTATGAAGTTGCAGGCAGTTGGTCTGGGGAGGGGAGATATCTAGCTCCTAGGTGAAAGTGGTTTGCAATCAAATATTTGGGGAAAGATGGGATTTTCAGAAGTAATCGTTAGCTGAGACTCTTTGCTTTAGTGGCTCTTGTCTTCAATTTCACAGGCACCATTATCTGATAGCCTGTTTTTTAAGTCCCCCCACTGCCTTTTCTTTAAAGGTTAAATCTCAAAACCCAATGTTCCAGTGAATTTTGCACTTTGGAGAGAAAACAGCTCATTCATTCAAAATTGAGATATTCAAATTGGTTCTCTGCTAGCTTTGGTCACAGATATCTCTACTTTTTACATTTTAAATTAACCACTAGTTGTTTGTTGTTTTTTTTTTTCTTTTTCTGAAGGAACATCACAATCTGTCCTGCCACAAATTCATCTCTTCTTGTGGCGTGCAATGAAGAACCAGTTTTATTACACAGCGGAGTTTCTGAGTATGAGAAAGGTAAGCTGTGATACCCACTTTTCCCCCAGGAAACTAACTATCTTCAAGAAGTTTTTATAAATTCCACAGAATAATCTCAATGGAAAGAAAAGACAAGTGGGATTAATTCAAGGAAAAACTAGACACTTTACTTTCTTAAGATTTGTATTGACTAACATTCCTGTTTCCTGTAGTATATACACTCTTACTCTTCCCCAACAAAATTGACAGGTAAATAAAGCCCTTTCTTATATATATGGTATGTCCAGGTTGGTGATAGTTTAGAAAAAAAGGCCTTTTATAGTCACAGTTAGATGCTTTGGTTCAGCTATTTAATAGGAGCACCACCAATGTCATTATCATTTTGAAACTGAGCAGACTGGACACAAAAGTCAGTTCCAACTATAGGGAACAGCAGTAAAATATTTTTACAAATAAAGAGATAATTTCTTCTATTTTTGCTTTCTCTCAAAAAAAAAATATCCAACTGTAGCAGCAAAATGATCATTGTGAAGGAAAGTGCATTATGATGTATTTTGTGCTACTCAGTTTCTTCATTAATTTGAAATTAAGCAGATCACCTTATGATTCACTGTCTTTTTGCAGACAATGTTAAAATTTATAAAAATGGAACAACAGTTATCGTGGAAGCTCCAACACATGGACTGAAGAATGTGACTTTTGATGGTGTGATCCTTAAGGTATTGGGTTTACTTTCAAGGTTACTACTTTCTTTCTGTTTGGTACCTTGGCAATGTAACAGACCAACACTTCAGTATTCACTACAAAGATGTGCTATTTTACAGGTTACCGTTGCTTCATGGATGAGAGGAAAGACCTGTGGAGTTTGTGGAAATAATGACAGAGAAAAGCACAATGAACTCCTAATGCCAAATCATAAGCTGGCACACAGCTGTTCTGCTTTTGTTCATTCATGGGTATTGCTAGAAGAAACCTGCTCTGGTGGTGAGTAGATCTGAAAACAATTTATGCTTGGGAAGAATACAAGTTCACTTTTCCTCTGCCAATAGCTAGATTATTTTTTGTTTTAAAAGCAGCAGATATCTTTTACTTAGAAAAGACAATAGCAATATATATCCATTTTCATTTCCTTAACCACTGACGGTTTAAAACACTGCCTGTGAATATAGAGAATATATACTACAGCAAAAGTCTTTGTCTCATGTGCAGTTCAATGTTAAATAATTGATTCTACAATAATTTCTTACACTGAGTAGCTTTTTTCTTGGAGAGGCAAAATCAGGCCTAATCTTGCTCCCACTGAAGTAAGAGTGATTTTTACCACTGAATCAAAACAGTTTCAGCTGTTGTCTGCAGACTTAATTTAATCAAACAAGTTGCAGCCTATGAATGCAGTGCCAGATCTTAAGTTTCTGTACATTTTCAGAGTGCACAAAATTTCATTTTTTTTCTGTACCATCTGAGGGTGCGATCTCAGGGAAATATTTAGAAACGCTCCTAAGGTAAGAGCTTCCTCTCACACATAGCTGGAAAAATAATGATGGTATCCCATAACATCAATACAGTTCTGTTCTCTAGGTCTCCATTTACCTTGGACCTGAGATAACTTCATTGAAGTTAATGGTTGTTTTCTCCTTGACTTCAGTGGCAGCAGAATTGTACTTATCTGTGTGTCAGGAAACAGAGTCATGGCTGGGATCCTGTTAAGTGACATTGTACCTTTCTAGTGAGATAATTGCAGCATTATAAAAATCCTCCAATACAAAAATTATCCCTGATGTTATTATATAAATGCTGCCTTTTTTTTATCCATTCACTACAGTTGACATTTTTCCTAATGCAATGAAGTAGCCATTGTGCTTGCAGTATCTGTTCTTAATAGCTTTCAGACATGAGAGGTTATTTTCTGTGTATTATGTAGTTCTAAAAAACTGGGTATACATGATTCCGTTTACGTTATATTGTGCAATTAGATTTTAAAAATAGCTCCCCTTTCAGACTCTTTCCTCTATCCCCCAACTTATTATCATCCTATCTCAATTACCTCACTACTGTGAAAATGGTTTGTCAGGCGTCTGTGTTTTAATAAAAGCTGAAGAGAAAATATGGACCTTTATTATTGCAAGGATCGATTGGGATTTATTTCTACAATTTTAACTACCTTTCCTTTCCTCTTAGGGTGCAAGCTGCAGCGCAGTTATGTGAAGCTGAATCGAAATCCTACTATTGATGGAGAGGAATCTACGTGCTACTCTGTTGACCCAGTACTGAAATGTATGAAAGACTGTACTCCAATCGAAAAAACTTCAGTTAAAGTTGGCTTTCACTGTTTCCCAAAAGGTATGATATTTTTCTTTCTCTGTGTCACATACTGTAGGAGCTCTGTCAGAGCACGCAAAAGAACAAAACACAGCACAGCCACATACAGACCTGTATTGCTCCAGCTCCTCTCTGAGCTGCTGTTTTTAATCCCATTAGTATTTGCTATAACCACTGACAGTACTGGCCAGCTAAAAGCTAGTTTAGATGATGGCAGGTAGCATCATCTGAGAAAAACATTTGAGGTGATAAAAGGGGCAGCAGTGATCGATAAAAATTTTTTCACGTTTTCAAGATCTCCATAAAGTTGAGATAAGCAACACCAAGTCCTTTTATGCACATTACAGTCTGCAATTTTGTGTAGACCGGGGCAAGCAAGGCAATTGAAAGTCAGTCAAGTAGTGTGACATGACTGCTGTGATTAGGCTGCCATGCTATGCCACTGTGCAATACATCAGCAAAAAACACATTACTGAAACGCGCTCTAGATTGTTCCAAAAAATGGTTTGTTTTTGAAGGTATTTTATACACACATACTCATGACCCAGACTTTTAAAAATACTGGGCCTTTTTCTCCTTTCACTTACACCAATTTGTCATGGATGTGACACATTGTCTAACACAGGTTCACACTGAAGTTATAAAGGCATGAGAGGAGAATCCAGCCTTGAATCTACAGATATTTCTGGTGCATTTCTTCCAATATCTTTTAACGAATTACTCAGTACATATATACCTTAGAGGGAAAGCTCCCATTAGGGAGTATCTACTGAAGTGGTCTGTTCTCTATTTTAACCATTGTTGGCCAAATCCATTGTTAGCTGGGATAATCCAGTGCAGTTTCACAGAAGCCAATGGACCCCTGTGTTGAGCAATACTGGAGAGGAACTGAGTATTTTATGTCTGGTTTTGAACAACATCTCTGTAGAACTTTACACTTCGCTCAGGTTCAGCAATGTGCTGAACCAGCCCATAAAATCAAGGAGTATCATTCTATAATAGTCAGCCATCTACAACAGCCTATTCAACAAGTAGCACAGAGCGCTAATAGTTTTCTGATGGCTTCCTGAGATGTGAATAGATGCATCCTTTTATGAAAAGAAAAGCCCACCCTTAACAAAAAAAACTTCCAAAATCTTGTCATATCCATATTTCACAGATTTCCTTTCTGTATCCAAGTCTGTATATCCGAAATGTCATCACCCGAGGCCACTCACTGCCTCAGAATATTAGGCTATAATAAAGCTGTCTCATTCTCTCACAAAAATGTGTGAGAAAAGAGGAAAATCAGAAAAAAAGATATGTTAGTTGTCGCAGCCAGTGCTGCTTTTATAGCAACGGCAGGCTTCTTTGGTTCATTTACTGAACCAGAGACTGGAAAGTCTGCTAGCAGCACTCCTAATCAAGGGATTTTTTTATTTATTTATCCTGAGGAGAAGGAGGAGGAGGTGGAGGAGGGGGAAAGGAGGAGAAAAGGGAGGAGGAGGAGGAAAGTAAAAGATGTCATTTGTGTTTTTTTAGCAAGATGATTACTTTTCCTCAGGCTAAGGATCAATAGGAATACAAGGCCAGCCCTTAAAAACTGTTCTTTTTTTTTCCTTTGTTCCATGACTCGGAGAAGCAGCAGAAACAAAATCCTCATCTTTCTTAAGCTGAGAATGTGTATTTGCATACACTAGACAGAGACTTTTTCTCTGCTCTTTATATGAGAACTCAGACCTGATAGTCTGCCATTTGAAAAGAGAGGGGACCCCATCACTGTCACCGGTGGAGCAAGGATAAAATGAAATACAAGGGTGCAGAATTTCCCCTGTTGTCCTCAAATCAGTGAGACTACAGTCTTAGGATCTTGACTGACACAGACATCACTCCAAGTTTAAGTCCACATATCAGTTTACATTTCAAACATGCCACAAACCCTACCCATAGGGACCACAGTTACTCAGCCATGATCCAGTTCGCTGAGGAAACTATTTGCTACACAGATATGAATGGGATCAGACCCACAGTACGCCCAAGAGTAAGAGACATAATAAGAATTAATATATATAAATGTAGATAAAAAACAGAACTTAGACATTTTATAACATTTCACAGCTAGAATATATTATATATTTTTCAAAAGCATCTCCAGCACCTTTCTGGGAAATATTTATTATCCAGTTTATTATGCAAAACCTGAGCTTCAGGATAGACAGTAATTTAGCCAAGGAGAGTGTTAGTATTTCAGGAGATAAGTGACTGATAAAAACTGAACCCATAGAGCAGTCTCCAGATTTCCCTGTGATGAGAGATGGCATGTTATAAATGTATTGTCCAACTAAGGGATAAAACAAATGGAAGTAAAATTATGAAAGCTTTACCCATTCTCATTATACAAACTTAATCTAAATGGATGTCCTAATATTCTTCTAGATGCAATGATAAACTTCCAACTAGCTAAGAATATTTATTGGGAGGATGAATATCATTATTCCATTTAGATTATTTCAGCATTAAGGGATATGGCTTATTCAAGCTGCTGTTGATAAAGCAGTGTGGTAAGGTTAATACTGCAACTGACAATGCTCTGCCAGATTTCACAATATATGGGAAACTTTAATTAGAAGTTTATGAACCTCTGAAAATTCTCCAAAGGGCTTATCTTTCAGAATGAACTTCGACAAATAGTGAGCTGAAATACACAGTGATATGCAGGACTAACAAAAAGAGATTACTGATGTGTATTGGTACGTGGTAGTCACATTGATGGTGGCTACCTCCAGCACCTTTACAGCCTCCTGTCTGTTGTATTTTTGCTTCAAGAAATGTTATTAATTTTGTTTTTAGGGAAGTATTAGAGTAATTATATCATGGATGAAAATTCTGCTCCAAGTCAGTGAGTCAGTTAGATGTCAGTTGTGCGGGCAGGATTTCATTCTTTACTTGATGAGGGAGTTGGCAGCCATCAAAACAGTATTTCCTTGAAATGTGTTAATTTGCTTGATGTTAGTTAACAATGGCTTCGCTCTTCTGACAGATACTGCTGTAAGCCTGCTGGAATGGCAGAGAAGCAGCGATAAGAAATCTGCATCTGAGGATGTTGTGGAGTCTGTGGATGCTGACATTGATTGTACCTGCACTGGCGACTGTAGTTAAGCTAAATGCTTTAGTGTTGTGCTATAGACATACTATTCAAATAATTGAATAGCTGGAGAGATAAGAAGGGAACGTAATAGCTGTAGTAAAATATTAAGAAATGTGCTTGAAGAAAATAAGCCTACTGCATTGCATCCAAAGTCAAATACATTATGTACAGTCTGCACTGCTTAATAAATATGTTGTTCATTAAATAAGTATTCATGTGGTCTCTCTCTTTATTTTTCCCTATCAACAAAACAATCAGACCAACTATAATATTATCCAGAAATTCTGCTTCCTTTTATCTGAAATATAATTACAGCAGTCCTCTCTTAAAATTATGTTCACTAGGTGATGAAAGGAAAACATGATTACGGCTACTGCTAACATTCCATTGTGCAAAGAATTTCATATTTAGCATACTAAAGACACAGTAAGCATTTGTTTTCTTTTATGTTTTCTGGTAAAGTCTGTTCTTGGAACCATTCTGCAAAAAAATCCATTTTACTCCCAGCAAGACCATTAGCCTTAGTACATTCTACAAAGGAATGAATTGGACTGCTAGACTCCCACTGTAGCTTTCCAGAGAGCTATAGTGTGTGACACAGTCCCCATTTTCATTTAAATTTCAATGGATGTGCTCTTGCTTCATGAGCTAAAGGTATGAATAGCAACTTTTTTTTTGGTTTACCATCTCCTATTGTATATCTATGAAAATGATGCCTTCAAAAACTTCAGGGAACAATAATACATCAGGTAGCATTCCAAATACTCCAAAAAAGTAATATATAGAAAAATATGTCATATCAATAGCATCTTAAAGCTAAAAATAAAGTGCAAGCAGGACAGTTAGACTGTGTTTAACCAGTGCAGTGTCAATCTGCCAGCTTTTACTAGGCCTATGCAGAAAGGCAATTCCTTCCCACCCCAGGGGACCAGGAATAGGTGGCACCTTCAAACCCTGAGCAATGGCACAATACCTCTTCACCTTGTATGCGAATCAGCCGTGCAGTCAGCCATGATATGTTTTCCACAACAGGCAATAGCAGCCAGCATGCTCTTCCAAGAGAATCCTTAGCGTGGGCAAGGTACTGCTGAACCCAAACGCTGCCAGGAAACTGTCACTAAAGAAAATACATTCTAACTGAAAACTGAGCCATCAGAAAAACGATTGAAGACTAAATAGCTGAACAATTACAGAATAACATTTCTCCGTGCTTTTCTTTCCAGAGCAGAAACATGAGTAATGTATTGTACCCCCCTCATTCTCTCCCAAGTTGCAGCTTGCCATCAACCTGAAATTAAAAACTACTCTGTTTGCCTCTGCCCCTAAGCCTCTATCCTGAGTACAACCTACAGAGAGCAAAAGCAGGTTACCTGCCTCTTTCCCTTCCCCCAGCCCTAATGTAGTCTATTTGTTATACTTGAGAACCTTCATGCGTACAGGGCTACCATGCAGATAGTCACTGCTCTATTCAACAGCTTTTTCTCATGCGGGTATGGACTAAGACCAGTAACATGAGTTCTTGCACTGTGCTTTTATTTGTAATAAAGCATTCACAAAATCCCTGTATAAAAGCTGTGTTTTGCTAACTCATCAGAAGGGCTAAACTGCAAAAAGGGTAGCCCCAACCAAGAGGGGAAATGAAAAATATTGCATTCCTCTTCCTTTTAAAATCACACGAATATTACAACTGGAGAGCCCTTTTCTTCCTGGTATTGTTTTCACTGTGGCTTATGGGAGATTTGCCATTGACTTTCATGGGATCAGACTGTCATCTTTAATACAACACCTGTCTCTTTAATCCGCTTGTTTACAAAAGAGAAACTTTTGCCAGTCAACCACTTCAGATAAGACAAAGGTAGTTGAAGAGATGTAGTGAGAGAAGAAAAATGAACTTTCATGCTCAACTACTAGAACAGGAATTTAGTAACAGCAAAGAGCCATTAGTAAGAAAAGTAATTCTGCTTGCAGTAAAACACAGTCATCTACCAGAAGCATGACACTAATTAACAATGATCAAGCTGGGATGTACAGCACAAAAAATACAAGCAGCTCATAAAGGCAAACGCCTTCTCCCAGAAACAATTTACAGACTTAAAGTCATTGGAAAAAACTTGAAGGCAGAGAGTGATCAGCAGTACTAAATTAGTTTATTATACAATGAAAATACATAATAATACTACATACTGTACAGCATTAAAAAAAAAAAACAACCAAGCAAATGTGCCAGGTCATGCCTTTCCCTGCTGAAGGCCCACTTTGGATCCTGCACCAATGAGAGGGCACCTCTGGTGCCCCAATTAAAGGGAGCCACCAGAACAGTAACACATCTCTTTCTGCTAAATTGTCATGCCTGGAAGAAGGTCTTCTGCCCATGCTAAAACCACAGATATACGCCTTTCCCCAGGAGAAACTCCTTTGTTAGCATTTTCCACTGGTGGTGGTGTTCACGGGCAATAAAGTTCCCAACAGCAAGATGCTGCATGTGACAGCTTGTGCCCAAAAGTCCTAAAGAAACTCCCAGCTCACACACTGTTCCAGACACAAGGAAAAAATGGTGAAAATGCCCCACAGTGGGCACAGCCAGGTAAATCAGTCACCATTACCCTACCAGTAACACAGCCCGGCTGGCGTGCGGGCTCAGCCAGAGGGAAAGCAGTTGCTCGCAAAGCCCAGGCACGCTCCTTTCACTGGTGTGTGCAGGGCACGGGTGAGACACAGCTCTTATTATTTCAATTTCAAAGGGGCAGCTTTCATTTCTGTCCAGTTCCTGTTCGTTAGTGCCCTCTTGCTGAGACAGCTGAATGCCTTTGACTGACTGAAAGACTCCACTGATGTTGCAGCTGTAAAATCCAAATATAATGAAAGTTAGTAAAGCCTGAGGTTGGCAGTGGGCACGGCAAAGCAAAACACTTAGAACCAGCTCATTTTGCCAATGGAATTAAGAGCATTAGCAGTACAAGTGTGAAAAAGCCCTTCTGGAGTTTCTAATGCACCACATAGACATTTCCAACCCATCTGGGAGGATATCTGCAGTCCAGATTTAAAGCTCATTTGGAAATCATGCCTGTCCTATTTTATAAAGCAAACCAAAGTTATATAGTCTACCGAGTATTAAAATGTGTACTTCACAGTCTGAGCTTTTATGCACTCTACTTTTCATTCCTAGTGCTTCTCAATGATATGAATTAATGAACTCTGGACTTTACTGTAGTAACAAGGAATATGACCTTGCAATTACAGTATCCAGTATTGTTTAAAAATATGAGTGTCAGAAAAAAGATACAGGCCTAAGCATAGGCCAGGCTTGAGTCCTAATCCTGCCTTTGCAGCTCTGTAATGCGCATGAGGCTGGAGATTTCTGTGACTCATTTTCTCCATCAGAAGGATATGACTACTTACCTACTCAATAGAGTCAGAAATGCTTATGAATTTATAGTCCCATATGTCTTTTGCAAGTTCTTCAGTGATTCTAGAGATGAAAAGTAAATTTTTCCACTAGATCTCCTAACCACATGAGTATATTTTATTGCTAAGTTGAAGGTTTTCATTTACAAATTCATCCAACTGTAAAATAACTATAGATTTGGAAAAAATCAAAACAATGTACTTAATTTGTTCATGGTCAGCTTTGGTTAAACCTTAGTGGATTATTCAGAAAAGCCTAGAATTGGATCCTGCTATTACAGTGGGATAGGCAAAAGGCTATTGGAGGCACGGTCCTTTGTATCCTAGACAAAGACAACAAACCTTTTGTTCATCAGACCTGGCTCTTTTGAATCACTAATTTTAAATGACATAGTGACTCTCAGAAAAGCTTGGTCATTCTGTTCCAGAGAAAGCAGCTATAGCATGATAGGAAACGACAAAACCGTTAATATCAGACTCCTCCTGGAAATGAAATGCTTGCTTCACAGCATGAGCATTAAAAAAATATAACATGTACAATTGTAACCTTACTGAAGTCAATGGTTAAACTCAACAGAGCTAGGCTTTTACTCAGCATGTTTGAATGAGTTATTAAACGAGCTTCAGTTGTCCCTAAAAATAAATGTACTGTGTGGATCTAAGTGCAGCTGATGAATAAGAAACCTCGGGAATCTAGCAAATACAGTAGTTACGGCTAAAACCAGAGACAGCACAGAAGGTTGCAGAAGAGAGTAGCTATTAGTAGCCATCTGAGCTTTATGTCGAATCTCAAGGTCTCTCATGCCATCTACTGGCTTTTTTTCTTTACTAACAATGGTTTAAATATTTTTCCTCTGGGTTTATTTATAGGTCTGATACATTCCAGGCAGTTTTATATAAATTCTAATCAAGGTTTGGGGTGGTTTTTTTCCCTCTAACCTCTATACTTGATTACTATGTGGTTTTTTTCCCTCTAAGTGCCTTTCTGAACACTATTTCATATTGTCTCTGGAGGAAAAAGACATTGCCTAAGACATTCTCATTTCTGTTATTGCTGGATAGGCAGTAATTACATTGCAAGCAGGGCTGGGAGAACAGTTTACCATGAAAATCCAAAGCTGTTCAAAAATAGCACTTACAGTTCTTCCTCAATCAGTGTAAGAAGGTTGTTATTTTCATACCTGAAAATGCTTTAATGTACAAAAAAATATCTGTTTTTCCCTTGTGGTTCACTTAGCTGCAATTCACAGTGAACACTTACATGTCCTAATATTATTAAGTTTACTTTCAGATAGGTTTTAGGAAGCAGGAATTATATACAGCTTGATCTGATCCCAGCACTTCCTTTCACTATCCGTAGCCTGTTTCTTCCTGTGTCCACTAGGATGTTCAGCTTCTCTCAGCAGGACAAACATGGGCACCTCCACACACCTTCACCCAGCTCCTGGGGATAGCAGGCACCCCTGCAGCTGCGCACCATGTCCCACCTAGAAGCTATTCAGGCAGCTTCAAAATTCACATTGCACCCCATGTTAAAACATCAGCCCACTGAAACTCTTGGAGCCTTAAGAACCTACTCTCTCTCCTCCCTCTACTTTCCTTCTGCAGCATCTTTCACTCATCTCTGATTACAAACAGGCTAAGGGCCAGGGACATGTGACGCAGTAGTAGTTGTAAAGGCAGGTTATTGCTGTTAGGCAAGGTTGGAGTTAGGGCCCAGAAGGAGTTTGAACATCCAAGACCTCTGTGGATTATCCTGGAGTAGGCCAATTGCCATCTGCATGACAGAGGTAATATTAAATCAGTATCTTTACAGTAGCAGCTAACTGGGATTCATCAGGTTGTACATACTGTTAGTCCAAGTAATCTTGGGCCCTATTACTGAATAAACACATCCTCCATCATTTTTGATGCATTTTGCCTCTAGGCACATTGTGAGTACTTTGGAGAAAAATACTAATCGGAAACTTGCACCATCAGACTATGAGTCCTGCATGAACTCTGCAAGGGTCATTATATCAAATATAGTACTAAAAAAGGTGCTGAAAAAACAATCCTCAGGCTTTTGCCACATCTTTTTTTTTTTTGTCTCAATGGTAAAATGGATCACAGTTTCTTTCCATTCTGAAGATTCAGGACACTTTCATGACTCTCAAAATCTCCTTGGTGACAAACACCTGAAATGCTGTGACTAGCTCCCCTCAAATTTACCTCCACTACCTTTTTACATTATTTCCCCATGAATCATCTTAACCTTAGCAAGCAGAAGTAACTAAACATTCTTTATAGACATTATATGAAACAATATTTTAGTGCCTTGTTTAACAGTGGTCATATCTGTCTCTCGTGGTCGAGAATTTACTCTAGCTAGAACTGCTTTGATGCTTTGTTTTCTTGCCAGCTGATAAAAAGATGATTATAGCAAAAGAAATACAGCCAAGAATTTGGGCTGAATAAGCTAACACGCTAGAATTTTACTTAGATTCCTGCTTATGTGGTCAAAACATAACTATCAATAGTCAAGACCTGTTCATGACCGTGAGACGTGGGTGATGATATACAGATTAGATTCACTATGGGCATAAGAGATTGATGCAGGCTCAGGCTGGGATGAGAACTGGCAGTCAAATGTGTATCTCACCGTGACACTAACCTGCCTGCGTTACTTCAGACTCAATGCAGATACATTGGTGTCACTGAATGGTGTTTCTTCTTTGTGAAATGTGTCTAGACCACTTTCATTTGATACCACCTTGGACATCTCTACACTATGAGACATAGTGCCCCCATTGTCTCTGATATTATGATTCACTGTATTATAAGACCTGACTTCCATGTGTCTGAAGCCAGAGTACAATCTTCTCCCCAGAGTGATGTACTAAATTCCTTACATTAAGGAGAGTTAAGCACTTTAGATGGAATCTAAGGTATCTTCCCCCTCCAGCCTGATAGCTACCTAGACTATTCAACAGGAAATGCTGAAGAGGTCATCATACACATCCCGTTTCACAGGTCCTGGGCTCCCTTGGAACAAGTTTCCATACCTGAAATCACTTTCTAGTTTCTGGCAGCTACATTGCCCCTTCTGAAACACAGCTGGGGGATGATGGGGAGGAGAAGTCTTACATTTTAGGTGACTGTTTCACCCATTAAGTCATTGTATGAAAATAAGTGGGAACCCTAGTTGCATCACCGAATGAGCATAATCACAGATACTATGCTTTTGTGCGGCTCACTGTTCTTTAGGATGCTGGAGAGCTGCACAGACTGTGAAAATTAGACAGAGATAGACTTTGCTATTTAAAGGTATAGAAGGGAGCATTAGGGATTTCAGTCTTGAGTATAAGCACCAACATCATACCTAAGTCTTTTACCTTCCTCTGTGAAGCTGGGCATCAGTCTCTACAATGCTACAGCTTCACATTGGAAAATCCTGATGCAGCCAAACTGAAATGCTCCAGAGGAATTAATTGGTGACCTTCCCTGACAGACCAAAATAAATCTGGCAGGCAGGTTACTCTCTTTGCCAAGTCCTCAGATCCCCAGCTGCAGCCACACAGATTACACAGCTTCCTGGGCCGGGTAAGGTTGCCAGCTCCAAGTCCAGCAACCAGCCAGCTTCCCCGCGCTGCCTCCTACCTTCAGCTTGGCTCTGCAGGCTCCTAAGCATGCCCAGGGCCAGCTGGTTAGCACCAGGCAGACAGGGAACCTGGCACTCCCCCCACCTTTTGGCCAGCTGGTGGATCGACAAAATGGATTGCTCCACTCATGAGAAATGCTGGGATGCTGACATCTCCCTCCTGCGCAGAGTGAGACACAATGTGACAGCCTGAAATTCCCCTGAGATGCGGTTCCTTTTTACAGCGTGTACATGTTGCTCTCTGCCTCACTTTCTTCACTCATGCAGGGGACAGAGGAGCTTTTCAGGGGTGGTGTGAGAGGTTATTTCTTTTGTATTTTTCAAAGGATCCCAAAGTATTCATTTTTTGTCCACCATTCAGCATCCTGTTCCAGCCTTCTCTTGGTGGGTAGGCACAGATGAGCCGAATTAAAGGTCAAGATTTAGGTTACCGGCACGGGCAAAGCTCTGTGCTTTGTGTGGTACTCAGTCCTACCAAATCTGCAGCTTTACATGAACTAACACCAACAGAGACAATCTTGGCCTGGCCAAGGCAGAGTCATAGCTCAGAATACAGTACTGATTTATATCATGTCAATATAAATATAATTAAGAAGGATTTCTCATTTCTTTTAAAGCTCTACCACCAATTCTAAGGCTAAATCCTTTATGGTAAAAACATTTGAATGTCACCTTCACTCACCTGCTGCACGTTTTCAGCATGGCACTGAAGAGTGGTTGAAATGTATGTTTTGCTCCTCTTGAACTCTTGTCTTATCCTTTTGGACAACATTCCTTCCTTAAAAGTCTCCCTGAAAACGTGGGGGTTTTTTCAGTGATTTATGTATGCAACTGATTTGTTTTGAGATTAGGTGATCAGAACTGTATGTCTGAACTGTTCCATATATAATGGCAATACAAATATTTTCTGTAATTGTATCCCCCCCTTCCAGTCATCAAGTCCCCTTTTAACTGCAGTTCCATATAGAACACAAGACAAGAATTGCACTGCCACAACAGTTTACATTTGCATAACCTCTGATAAACTCTGGGCTACAGACAACGTGAGATTTTCACCACTGCTAGCCATAAATGTGTTTGGTTAGCCAAGCTGCCAAAACTTATATTTTAGCTCAGGGACTCCTTCATCCAATAATGCTCTCATTACACTCCCACCATTCTATAAGCACTTCATCCTATGAAATCAATATGGGAAAAAAATAGTACTTTATAAAACTAACAGCCTTGATTCAGTGGGTGTTTGGAATACAGATGAAGTGGGATCACCCAGGGCTGTCCCCCCCAGGAAGATACCCGATAATTTCCACATTACATCATCCTTGAATTTCAATCATTTCCTCAATACTTGCATTGAAATCGTTGAACCTCATCATTTTCCTCCACATCAACGTGCACTCTAAGAAAATAAAAAGTTTCTTCTGCTGCAAAAATGTTAGTAGATCTTTTAAAACAGTGTATGAGAAATAAAATACATCTAATCTGCCATACTATTCCAATGACTCAAGTCCAAAAACTGCAATAATTTTTCTGAATGGCAGACTGAGAAGTTGCTTACTTGGTTATCACACAGCAATTTCACAGCTCCCAGGTTTCATTACCCCCTCCACTCCCCAAAAGATTTCCTTCATATGAAAAGACCTTTCCTACTTTAAGTTCTTCTCTTTGCCTGAATTCTTCATTATGCTGCTTGTAGGGCTTATTTTTCCCTTGTTAGGCAGAAAGCAGGAGCCTAATGAAAGCACTATGTAATCAAGTGTGTCTCAACAAGCTGAACTGATTTCTGCAGCAAACCCCCAGGAAATCTAACTGCCCCCTCTGTTCTTACCAGCTTCTGCCACGCTTATCTTCTAGATAAGAGACTCAGTGATCTCCTCTATGGCCTTGCCTTTGAGGGAACGGAGCAGCAGGAAAGCAGGTTTACGCAAACTTCACCCTGACCTCTAGGTGAGAAGAAGCCCTCCCTGTACAGTTATATGCTCACAGTAGAGGCTGATAAATAGACTGAACCATAAATCAAACAGAGTTAAAAAAAAATCCATTAGCTATGGTCTCCGTAGAGGGCCCTTCTCACCCGGCTCCTGGGGGTCTGCCGTTTGGGAACTGGCTGCCGCTAGAGGGCAAACGTGACCAAGCCATTCATACAAAAGAAATCTCTCTACAATGATATATTATCAATTTTAATTATGGCTTATTGTGTAAGAAAAAACCTCTTTGTCTAACTGTACCCTCAGAAAAGATGCAGTAATGGTATCTTCTATCAGACACACTAATATCAGACACATTAAAAGTATTCACAGTTGTAACTGTGCCAAAACATATTGCCACTTCATTACATGTGGCCCTACAAACATTATAAATATGCAAGTCAAACACTCTTCCCAACTATTCAAGTGAAAATCTGGTATACATCTTGATATGATTCAAACTGATACAAGTGAAAACAAACAAGATACATCTCACCTTGTGGAAAATAATTATTTTGAAAAATACATTCACAGTAACCAGTCGGAAGGTTTCCAGGAACTGTTGAGATCCCACTCTGGGAATCTCCTATTAAAGGAGGAGGTGATAGAATGAAGCACCTACACTGACTCCCTCTACAAGGCACTTGCCTGGCTTTCATCTCATTCTGAATGAGCACATTGGCAGTTCAAGTCTTGTTCAATAGCTCTTTATAACGGCTTCAGGGTCTGTTTCTGGAGTTAGTCATTATCACATAATATGGGCATAACGTTAGGATACAGAATGTAGTTTCTAGTGTAACAAAGTGAAAGGAAGAAAGTAAAGAACACACAGAATGCATAGGAAAAATTCAAGATGTAATTTAAACTCCGAGGAGGAAATAGGGGGGTTTTTTTGATAATTTCTTGAAAGGTTTGTGCAGGTGATTTTCCTAATGGAAAGAAATGATAGGTTTGGAAAAATCCTGCAGTCATACAAGTCTGCAGAACTGGTATCAAAGCTCAGAAGCTGGTGAGTCTGTTCTCCCCTTAATGGTAGCAAGGCAATATTTTTCTTCAAAGGGAGGTCCAGCTTCATAACTGCAACGAGATGCAATTCCACTGATGTCTCTGGAGTTGCATCTGCCTCTGATACCAGTAAGTGTGACCCCCCAACGTCAGGATTTTATAAAGATTAGCCCAGCAAGCACATAAAATATCAAAAACTACAGGAAATTTTCAGCATTTTCCTTCAGCTCCTCAGAAGGGAAGTTGTCAAAGTAGCTGTCTGCTAAACATATCATCTGCCTTACTATAGAAAGAAGGATGTCAACACTGCATGTCAAATCCAACCCTGAGATATATTTTTTAATGGGCAGCATCTGACTTAGACAGATCCCAAATCTCTCTGCAATTACCTGCATCTGTAGGAAAGGCACAAAAGGATTTATCTTAAAGAGCTCTCAAACTATTTTCCAGTCTTGCTTTTTGTGACAGAAGCAAAGTAAAAATCTTAGGAAAACATTTTCAAAGGCATTTTTTGAGGAGATTGTAAATTTTAGTTGTTCCCATGCCTTCACACTAGCGATAGTGCTGCTCAGGTGCAGCTTGGCCAATGATGATTTCTTCTCAGCCACCACCTCTCCTGGGGTCTAGTGACACTTCTGCAGTAAGCTCCAGCCCTGTCAGCACCCAGGCACATGATGGCTTTCAGGAAACTCAGAAGTGGACTAATGCCACCAGAACTATTCATCTACTACTACAGCCTATTACCTTCAGAAAAACTGCTTGGGATGATGCAATGTGAATTGACATGGCTCTCTATGTCTACACCCTTCCTCAGCCAGGAACCCTTCAAAAATAGGAAGGGAGAGCAGAGAAATACAAGCACATTAAGAGAATGGTGGATACTTTCAAGATGTTTCAGCTGAACGAGTGCAACATATTGAGTATGCCAGCAGTCCCCTGACACAGCCATCAAGGGACGTGTCATGGTAACGGTAATGGACATGACTTCCTGAAGCCAGTGTTCACAAGGGTGCAAGAGGCAAATTGATTCATTCCTGCCAACACAGACTATCATCTTTTCCCTCCTACTCTTTCTTCCTGCTCAAAGCATATTTCAAACACAAACAATAATGTGACCTAAAGCCTCAACTCTGCTACAAGATCTCTGGCTTCCAGGACCCCTTCCCACGGGTAAAGAGAAGCCATGTCAGTCAGCTTCGGGAGTCACCACATTTCATAGCTCATTTCTCAGGTTCATTTTTCACATCTCAACTGCAGATGGTCACTTCAGAGCTGTATCCAGCCAATCTAACAAATTAATTATGCTGTATTAGCCCAAGAGCAGGTCTACAGATGCGAATCACTAATGATAGCACTTTAAGATTATGACACCTGATCCTTTACATCCTCTGTGTGTGTGTATGTGATTTTTACACCTACACAGGGTACGTACAGAACCCTGATGTGTCTTTTTACGAAGACTTCACGAATGTTTGGGGAGGGGGGGAGGGGCGCAGAACAGAGAACCAAGCCTTTATGGTTAAAGGATTTATTTTTTTTTTACCTTTGTAGCTAACCTTTATTCTCTCCTGAGTTGGATTCAGTAAGCATACAAAAATGTGCTTTGGTGGGCTGGGGAAGTAAATCTCTGGACAGGTTTTGCAAGGGCACCTATGAGTTCTTAAGTGGAGCACCAAGGAACTATTCATAGTTAAGTCAGCAGTGTGTAAGTATTAAGGGCTGAGACACCACATTGGCTGCTTAGCCAGCACACCTCAGTTCCTTCCTTTCTCCTTCTTTCCCTGCATAGATATGAGAATTAAAAATAGATAGATAGATAGATAGAGTGAGTGCTGTAGAAGCTGACTGTCTGAAACTGTATGAACAAGATTTTGTCCCCTCTACCAGAATTCTCAGCTGGATGGGGAAACTCTTGCCGTTCTGGATTGGGCTGGATGCAACTAGTCATCCTAGCACTTACTCTTCCTAAGTTTCTGGTATCTTTCTCTGCTATCATCAGCCAATTTGCTTTTTTAGGGATATCACAGAATCATAGAATCACCACGGTTGGAAGGGACCTCTGAGATCATCGAGTCCAACCTCAAAAAAAAAAAAAAACCACAACTAAAAAAACCACCGCCAACAAAACAGAAACAAAAACCAAAAACCACAACACTCCACCACATCACACCCACCCACAAACTAAGATATGTATCATTTCATCATATCTTAAATTTTTAGAAGGGGAAAAAACACTGTGAGGTGTCACATGAATTATGTTTTCAGAGTATGGTGGTCCCTAATGGAACAAAAGTATGGCAGAAATGGAGTATCACTGCATTCTGCTTCTCAGCTGATGTGCTTGTGTACATAGCCTAAGCACCCTCCCCAAATGAAGTAAATGCTTTTTTTCATTCTAGAGGAAAGGATGCTACAGTGCCAAACAAATGGGCAATCTTCTAGGAACTGCTCCCCAAGCAACCTCTCTACAATTGCTTCTGGTTGAAGACAGTGCAAGAATTCAGTTTTTGACAAAGGCATTAGGTAGAAAAGCTTTAATTATTAAAAGAGTGTGAATTAAACAGATACTGTGCTGCACCTACAGTGCCTTGGTGAGAAGGCGCTCTGTAAACAGAATTATTATTTCATCAACACAGTAGACTCCTCACTTAATGGCTCACAAACTGGGCCAGAGATGAGATTCAATGTGAAGAAATCAATGACTCAAAGCGAGAGATTCAGCAAATATGAAACACCTAGTGCTTAGCTCTTAGGATTGCATATTGTCTCCTGTGGAAGTGACTCGTATCATGCAGGGAGAAAATAACACTCCTGCTGCTGTGTCCAACTGTATCTATAGGAGATAAGGCTGAACTGGTGCTTGCTAGCTCTAGACTCCCATACTTTAGGGGGTTTTTATTTGCTTTTTGGTGTTCTCCTTCTGTGCTATAGCTGCTAAATAAATAGGCGTTACTACTTCATATTTCCAAAATGGTCTTAGTGCCTTTTTTTTTTTTTTTTGTAATTCATGACATCAAAGTCAGTATTTCTTAGTAGCGGTAGCCTTATTTTGGTGTCCACCAGATGTATACATAAATCAGGATGACTCTGCTGTACCGCAGAGCAGAAGCACCAAAGGGCATCCTGCAAAATTAAATGGTGAGAATAATGAAGTCCTTCACTATTCCTCTCTGTTCTAACCATTATAACAACTCGAGAGAGCAGAGAAGATATTTTCAACGTGTGGCTATAGGTGCATGACTCTTCCTCAGACAGCTGGCTAGAGGGTAAATGGCAAGAGCAATAAGTATCTATCTCTCCTCCCCAGGAGTGAGCATGATTCATGGATGAAGAATACTTTATTTTCCTACTCACCAGCATACTGAGGCTTTACTGTGAAATTACTTCTTAAGTTTTCTCCTTCTCTTCAGTGCTAATTTAGGGATATAAAACTCACCACGCTAGCTCACTTTTCACTGAAGCGATTTCAGCTTCTCTTCCAGATTCTCAGGGAAAATCTCAGCTTTACATTCATCAGCTCCTAATGCAAAACACTGAATTTGAGTCTGCAGAGAAAGGTTCCTGGTGTAGTCAGGAGTATCTGTGCAAAGGGGGAGAGGTGCGTTAAATTGCAGAGGAAATCCTTCATTAATAGTGCCAAAGGACTGTACAAAACCTAACTAATTCTCTGAAAGAAGGAAGGATTAATATCCCATTTTACAGGGAGGAAAGTGAGATAAGAGAGCAAACACCCAGGAAAATTAACAGCCAGGATAACTGCAGCTTCAGTTCCACATCCATTCCCACGGGTAGAGAGCCAAATTTGGGCAGAATCTCCCCTATTTGTGTGGTAGTTTGTATTTGTTGCTATGGAAGGAACAGCCCAGCAAAATTTCTCTGAAGCAATTTTCTTCAGAATACCCTGTCACTCCTCACTTGGATTTTTTTCCTATCAACATGCATCTTTACCAAATAGGACAGTTAACAGTTAATGTGACAGAAAACAATTATAAATTACACAGAACTGTGTTGAAACCAGACTGCCACCTTCTATGCATTTTTGAAGATAATCTGTCTTTCTGACACACCTTTCTGGTTGCTTTTTGTTGGGGGGAATAACACAGCACAGAAATACACTGTTGAAAAATGGCAGCTTCCAATGCCTTCTTAAAAAAATGCAATAACCTTTTTCTACATGTAATTACACTAAATTCACCAAGAGCACATAATGGACAGGAATTTAAAATGAATCACAGCATTTCTATATGAAACAGCTGTTCCATGAACTGGCCATGATGATTTTTTACTATATGACTGCATCTGTAGTTTGGAAACAATTAGCCAGAAGCAATTATTTATCTTGAGTTGTCACACTTGTTTTATCAGCTCTTTAGGGGGTTCTCATGTAATCATAGAACTTGCAGAGCTGAAAAAGCAGGATTTTCCTGCTCCAGTTGGACCAAGAAATAAAATGCAAATCAACAACAGCGTGTTTAAATAAAATTTATATGATCCGATTTCATCCATCATTTTCTTCTTTTCCTTGTTAAGACAAAAATATTACATGCTCTCAAAGACTCAAGAGATCTCAAAATATATTTAGTAGTCACACCAGTATACTGGAATCAGGAGAATGAAAATAAATCCCATCCTTCATTGCCTCATGCTTTCCACTCCTCTAATTTGCAGTGGTAAATTTGAAATCCGAATAGCCTCATTTTTCAGAAAGCACTGAGCGCTCCCCAGTGCCTTTTGCAGCCACTGGGACATGCAGCTGTGACATTCAACACCTATGCAAATCTGGGCCGAGTTATCTGCAGTGAGACAACTCATGCAACTGAGAAAAAGAGTTTCTCTGCCATCTCACAAGGGAATGAAATCTCTGTAGTGAGTTGCTGGCCCTGTTAGAGGTAACTCAACAACATTACGATAATGTAAGCAGCCTTAGGAATAGGCTAAAAGTCGTTAGGAGTCTGGTTTTCAGAGCATATCAGGAGACGATATATGGCATCGTCATGCATTCAGGAAATCACGTTCAGGTTTTATAAACCACAAATGCAAATAAGGCCTGGCAAGGTTTATACTGTGAACACATAAATAGATTTAGCATATGTAAGCCATTGTGTAGCTCAACTGGAGAATTAATATTGTCTAGGAAAAGATATGCCGGTGTAGTAAGAACTTTCTGAGTAGAGGTGAACAGTACCCAGGACAGTCATGTCAAGCTTTCTATTTTCACATTTCTGAAACAAGAACTAAGACAGAAATGTCTAACCTACGCTATTGACATAAGACGTCATTTTCTAGAACATCCTGAGCAGTTATCCAAGCGCAGCATAGCTGTACCAAAGAACTCTCTGTTCCTTGTTATTAAGTTTCCTGGCTGCATAGGTATGGGCCACAGCCTCTGGACAGTTGCTCTGAGCACTCAGTTAGCAAGCAACAAGCATCACTTTTCGGGAAACTAGTAAGGCTCAGACATTAACTGCTCAAGTATGTATGAAAAGGTTATTTCATTTCAGAGCTGAATTCAAACCACCCATTTGTGCTCACACAGATCTTTTAAAATTAACTTCTTTATTTTATCCACAACCTTTTTTTTTTTCCTCCTTTTCTTTCAGAAGCAGCTTTTGAACACGCAAGCAGACTGGGGATCTGTTTGCGTTTTCCCTGTTGAAACATTCACCAGCCCCCCTTGCTGAATCCCAATTCACACTGCCAGGCTAGTGTCCTCAAAGAGCACTAGTACTTCTCCTGCTCTGTCTGCTCCTGCTTTCTGGGCGCAAAACCTTTGGCAGAAGCCGGGCTCTGGGTCCCAGCCGCTATAGGTGCACAGGACAGGCAAAGCACTGAAATGCACCTCATCCTGAATGCCAAACACGAATACTCTGCCTCACAGCTCAGGGGGTAATGAAAACTGAAGACACAAAGGGATTTCGCACTAGATTCTGAAAAATCCAAGCTGAGCTGACAATCTAAGCACTTCTCTGTCAACAAAGGCTGTTTGGGATTTACAAACTAGCTGTCCCTCCTGAAGAGTCTGATTTATTTGGTATGCTTTGAGCAATCTTAATGCATGCCAAGTTTTTATTCACAGCCATGGCATTTTGCATAATACCCGAGTAGAGTATTTGCTTAGGAAGTGGTAGACCTGGATTCCAGGCTTTTCCCTGCTGAGGAGGGCTGAAACTACAGTCTCCATCTCCTGCGGGAAAACACGGAAGGGATTAGACCAGGCAGAGCCTACAAAGAAACACAAACCTGGATCCAAGTGGAAGAGACGTGGGACCCAATTTCTGTTCCCTGGGGTGTTCAAACATCTAACATTAGATGGCATCTGGATTAAAAAAACAAATACAAGCCAGAAATAATCAAGGACATAGAGACTGGGACCAAGAATACATCACTCTTGGCCAAGCTCCATAATCACTAGGTTAGCTAATGATGCCAGTCCTCTTGGCAGACCTTATTTGCAACGTGCTGATACAACTGTATTATTTCAGTTCTGCAACAGCTTGAATGCCACAAGGTGTGTGTCTCTGCACTGCCCCTCCATGGCACAGAGCAGACATACTTTATTCTCTTTTACTGAAGCAGTTTGGTACAAACTACCTTACCATTCCCTGGGTCAGAGAGAAGTAATATGTAATGGTCACTAACATTAATGTAACTAGTGCTGCTTCATTATTATTATGCATTTCTATATTGGGAACCTATATATCCTTGGTATCCATGATACTGCCTGCACCTGGAGCAGGAATCTTTCCCATTTAATTTCAAAGATGTTCCATGATTACAGCAGTCATCCATTTAATTGGGACATCATCCCCTTGTTTCAACTAATATGCAATTAGGTTGCAGAAAAAGGAAAGAAATACTGAGAATCCCCTACCTAGGAATGAATACCCCAAAGGATTTTAGAATAAAAATCATTGAGGATTTTAAAGGTGATCTGAAAAGGAATAGTAAGATGTTATAATTCATCTGCCCTTGTCTTTATTAACACACCTAACCCTCCCTACAACGGGGATAAGACTTGCTGGACAGCTACATTTCCAGGTCAGCACCCTAAGATTAGGGAGCATGCAAGAGGCACTGCCTCATTACTCCTCCCTGGATGGAGCCTTCCGTGTACAAAGCCTTCTGCCTACAGCCCGGACTTAAGTGCCTACCAGATGGAAAGGACATTTCCCCCTGGCCTACTGAAGTGGCTCTCAGCATAGCAGCTTTTATGAATCCCACCCTTGAGCCCTACTGATCCTATGGGGTATCAGAGCACCCCAGAGTTAGATACCTCAACTTCAAGCATGAAATGTCTTGTATCTCCTTAGAGAGTTAGCTCTGAGTTTTACTCTGTGCAATTTCCTATCTAGCTGAAGCAATTTGAGTGTAGGTGTATTTAAACCTGCAAGACACAGACTTTACAGGGATCGAGAAGTAACTAAGAATCCAGTATCAGAGAAAACTAGATGACCTCCTAGGAGAACATGAGTCTACTCTAGCTAGTTGTCAAGTTGTTGCAAAGGTTAACTACCATGTAATTTGTCTCAGTGGAAATGTCAGACACTTGCAAATAACCAAGAAATATAGTAGTGCAACGTTAAAAGTAGGTCACTACAGTTTCTTCAATAAACACATCTTTTATTGACATTAACCTGCCTTTGACTCACAGTCCACAAAAGTTAGATCATTTCCAAGGAAGTCTGACACACTGAATGTGCAGTTTTTAAAACTTGATACTATGGTTGTGGTATTACTGTGCAGCATATTATGCTTGCACAGCAAGATTAGGGATCCATTTCCAAAATTAGGGTCAAATTTATAAACTCGCATACGGTGCACTGTCTCTTATTGTAATAGGATTTTTTCCTTTGTAGTCTTTGCTGTTTAATGTAAAATTAAATTCCATTTCATCTTTAGCAAACCTTTCAGCCGAAATATAATTTCAACTAATAAAAACTCCATAAACACAATCACTTTTATTCTGTGTGACTGCAATAGTCAGACCTTGATAACACTTGGCCTGACTTGCAGCAGCAACATAATCATGGACCCTGCTCTTATAAAGAGATAAAAAATTACATCCCATTAATTTGGAGATACTTCTTTTCTCTTGAAAGGGAAAGCAAAAAAAAAAAAAAATTACAGACATATTACCCTGTCAGATGCCATGCCTATTACTGGTAACAATATTCTTATAGTTTTAACTGCGGTGCTTGGAAACACTAGCCTGAGGTCAGGGCTACTGGGGTCAGAGAGCTGCGTGAACAGAAATGACGGTCCTTGACATCAAGGCCCAGAGTCAGAAAAAAAAAGACAAACAAGTAGCAGAAGAAAATTGGGTATACCTCCATTTTTCAGATAAAGCAAAAGAAGCACAAAACAGCAAATCTCTAACTAACATAAATCAGTACATTTTTGTGGAATTTGCCATCTTTGTAGTGACTGTTTTTCTGTATCTATTAAGCATAGTAAAGGCCATCAAAAGCATTGGACTAGTCAGACCTGTGCAAGCAAAACTATATCCATGTCCTCACTAATCTTTTGCATTACTTATAAATTTTTATAGACATATTTCAAATTAGTTTCTACAAAGATTGATCATAGAGCATACTGTTTTGCTGACATTTTTATTGTGTACAAGAACCTCTTGAGTTCTGTAATTCCAGTAAATTGCATCCCTTAAAATCCCATCAATGTTACCTGTGTATTTTCCTAGACAACTTGCCTTCTCTTTTTGCGTGGGTGTCATAAATTGGTATTTGGATTGACTCAACTCAAACCAGCTGTTGGTTTTCTTGTTTGAATTATTTTTCTATCACACCCTGGTTGTGCCCTTTCCATTTCTCTATACAGACAGCTTTGCCAGAATAAATCTTTCCCGCTCAGCCAGATGCAAAAACAGCCTGCAAACAAGGTTAGTGTCCTTTTTTGGTTAGGTATGCCTAGCGCAGACTAGTGTGTCAGACTGTTTTCACATTTCTTATTCTGTATTACCAAATGTCCTGGTTTGAGGTGTCTTTGAATCATTAGGTCATCTACCTGTAAATAAGCCAAAATTTTTATAATTATGCTAAAAAATAAATCTTCACATGGCACGATACATATACTTTGCCTCAAATATGTACAACGTTATCTCCCCTCAGTGCCAGATAATTCAAAGAACTTTTCCAAGATTTCCTGGGTAATCTGAATCCAGGCAGATTAAAAATTAACCAAAAGGTATAAAAGGCAATAAAGCTGTAGTTCACCGTACCCCATGGACTGGTCCCTAACACTTGTTGTTTTGCAATCACTTCTGTTAAAGTGGCAAGCAACTGTCTGCGCTTTCACCTGGAAACAAAGACTGAATTATTATCTCTGCTGTCAAGGGAATGTTTTAATTTCTTGCATTACAGTCACTTGAAAGTTCATCACCTAGCCTGCAGATGGAGAGAGAGGGCTGTGGTTAACGCTCACTGGCGTTCCCCAGAGTTGCGTGCCTGAACTTTATCTGAAACTCAGCACTGCGGTTCTCACAGATAAAGCAGGACACAGTCTAAGAGTGTGGCATGCGTATAACTGAACAAGAATTTCCAAAGGCACATTCTAGTCTCAGCCATACAGTTGTAACTTGGGAATACGGTTTTGAATTTTTGTGCATATTGACTAGAACAGCGTCAGACCAGGAACTTCTTACCTGATAGGAACTTCTGAGTGTAGACGCCATTGAATGAAGGAATTCAAAAAACAAAGTTATTTTCTTCTGATTAGTGACTGATATCACCCTACTGTTTTTACAACAATGAAAGTCTGCTCAGTATCTCTGACACTTCTGTCATTTCTAAAGCCTGACTCAGGTGGCTGAGACATGCATGTTAAAAAAAGAACTCAATTTTAGTTTCTATTTTCTAATCACTTATAATTTTGAACACAAATATTGATTCAAAGAAACTATCATCAGAAGAAAGAAAAGAGATTTGTAACACAATATTAGAAAGGATTTATTACTAAACCTTCAAATTATTTTTTCCAAGTAATTAAGTGATAAAATGTGCATTTGTATATAGAGAGATAATGAGCTGTAAATATCTTTATATGTATTCTTACCCCAAAAGCACTTTTATAGAGAATGATTATTCTGTAAGAGAGAGAAAAAAAATTGAATTCAATGCATTTACAGACAAATCCAATAGATAAGCAGCATTCTCTGCTTCTTGAAATTTTCTTTATGTTACACTCAGAGAAAAAAAGTTGGAAAGTCCTGCTCTGAACGGAGGACATAGGCTCCACTGAAGTTAACAGAGAGCAGAAATTCATCCTATGAATAACAAGATGACTGCATCTTCTCTTGGCCCCCTAGTCTTGTTACCACTAACCATCCCCCAGTGCCTTTGGCATGACACTGAAATGCTCAGTTAGGGATGTATTCCAAGTGTCATTGCCTTAGCTTAATTTGAATAAATTCCTGAGCAATTTTATAATATTTTTCCCACCTTGCTGAGATTTTAACAAAAGAAACAAAAATATTCATATCTTAGGGACACTTTGACACAACCACCAGACCGCAATCACTAGTGCAGTCCTGCCCTGTGCTTACCAAGATGGACTGACAATTTCTTTTGGATACAGCACACTATCTAAAATGAGGAGGTTATAAACTTCTCCCTGAAAAGCTAAGGAAATTATTTTTAAAGATCTTTAGGCAGGTTTGTCATTCAGTCCTTCTCGCTAAACAGATTTATACAAAGTTTTAATGATCTCACTGTAGACGATCAACAAAACAAAAAAAATCAAGAAAAGAAATACAGAAAACAAAAGAAGAGTTTCTCATGAAGAGTTGCAGTGATAACCAGCTTTCTGTATACTTATGCCTTTGGTAGCACTGCTACAGTCCTGTAGAAACAGAATTTTGAATGAAGGAAAAGGCAGTAACTCTGCTCAGAATTAAATAAATCAGGATCATCACGGGTGCTGTAAATACCTTCCACAAATATGATTTCATAAATACAAACATCGGGTTCAACCACTTATTGATAGGCCTCACTGTGTGTTTCTTGAAAATGTTCCTTTTCAGGGGTATTTCTTTGGAAAATTATATTTCTTTATGCAACATTTGCATCAAAGAAGAGCATTTTTCTGCTCTGAGCAAACTCGGAGATGAAAACAATCAGCTTCATTATGTTCTATCCCTTCTTAAAATTATCACTGGAGAAAGGATGAGATTTCAGTAAGATTTCAGCTGATCAGAGAATGGGGTGCAGAAAAGCCCTCCCTGAGATAGCTGAAATGGTCTAGCAGTAACACTAATTACATGCTTATATACACACTAAAATTTTTTTGAATGACAGATGTCAAGGGTTCAGAGCTCATTCATGTGGACTTATAACAGGATTTAACCCGTATAAGAGTTAAAACCGACCCTTTCCACATCTATGTGGCATCTATATAGCCATGGCTCATCCTTTCTGTTTTCAGGGATATCAGGTTTGCTGAGACTCACGTTGGCTTTTCTCTCACACGTGCTTCACAGTCCCTATTTCATTTATTATATCCTCCTTAGAAAGAGATTTGTGAAGTTTCTCTGGATGACACTTGCTTTCTTCCACCTCTGTGTCAAAGAAAACTGTACGTGTCTAAGGATACCTAATTCCCATTCTGGTCTGCAGCTTTGGACTGTGAAGTAATTGGGTGCTTATATTTGTGTCACAGGCTAGCTTTTCCACTGTGGGGGCTTAGATTTCCTTAAATCCTAAATCTACAGCTTTATAACGCTTTACCTATACCTTTGAATGAGCAAAACTCAGTGAGTGGTGGGGACTGGCATGGACTTCCCTACAGTCTGCAAGTTTCCTTTCAATAGAGAAATGAAACCACCAGCAGCCCTAAGGGACAGAAAATAACTGAATGAATAAGAGATTCCCAAAATGACACGGCTTTCTCTGTTACCAGTTGCAAAGAAAGACCAAAGATGCATTAATCTGGTTCAGGACTTTCATAGTTGGGTGAGAATGCGTTTGTTTACACACAGCCCAGTCCAGTTGGGTAATGTGATAAATGTTGTAGAGGGCAACATCTTCTTTCAATAGCTCAAACCTAATAAGAATCTACCTTCACAGTATGTGTAGGCTTCACAAACATGAGTGACTGACTGAATGGTTGTACTGATTCTTTTAGTGGCACAGTGCTATTGCATAGCTTGGGTCCTTTAAAAAGAGATTAATATTGTTTGTCCAGCCATTATATAATAAACCATGTACTATAGCAAATCTTCTCAGGTTGTATAAGAAAATATTAAATTACATCACTAAGAACATCTGGTACTAAGAAACATCTGGTTTCTTCGTAGCAATATTACTCGATATATAGAGAATGCAGATATTTCCTCTCTTAAAAGTACAAGTGTAAAAGCATAGGTAGCAAAGTAGTAGCACCTCCAAAGTCAGGAGGCCCCCAGGAGGATGGAGAGAGAAGCCTCATCCGTTCAGTCCCCATTCTCTCCCACCAAAGGGGATGACGGCACCTGAACAATAGCAAATCAGAAAATGGGCAAAACAAACACTGATGTAACATTCAAACTGCTCATAGGTCCTGACATTTTGCTACAGTTGTTTCCTCACCAACAAACACATCCTTGTCCTCTACTTTGTTCCTGTAAAACAACAACTCTTATTCTAACAGGGCTCAGGGAGCACAGATCACACTCCTTTGTCTTCTCAAACCAGTATTCAAAGTGAGAAATAACAGGAAAGTCAGAAGGAAAAAAAAAACCAACCAACCCCACCCTACCTCATGCAAATGTGATCCGTGGAATTCAATGCCACATGACATCAATAAACTGAAATACTGCAGATAGTTCCACTGCTTACACAATGTTCAAGCAAAAGCTTGTCAGAATTCATGCCATGCAATGTAAAACCTCAGGGATGAGAAGACGAGCCTTCTTTGTTTTCTATATTGTGGTAATCAGCACAGCGCTTGGCCCAAGAAAGCTGCTTACCCTAAAGTGCAGTGCAGTGGTCACCTTCAAAAATGTTACCAGCTTAGTGGTTTGAACAGGCACAGTAGCTCCTGCTGCTGTGAGCCACAGCTCTCCAAGGACACACCATTGATAGAAGTTGTAAACTACAAATGTTTGGTCCTAAAATTTGCTTTAACTTCCACCATGTTTTGTTTAATTATTTTCCCAGCACATTGAAGATTGTACTGCACACCTCTGTTTTTTTTCTTTTTAGGAGCATGTCTTTCACCCAAAATACATGAAAGTAACATTGCCATTAACAGATTATGAACCACTGATACATTTATCAGTTTAAACAGCAGCAAAAAATAGAATCAATTATTTTTAAAGTTACACTAATCCTCTCATATGTACCATTAGAAAGAATAACATCACTTCCTGCATCTTTTAACAAAATGGCTTACAGCTTCACTTTTATGCTTACTGCTTTTAAGAAAAAAAAAAAACCACAGATCCAAAATAGTGAAAATTATGGTTTAAAATATCTTTGTTATCTTCTATAATTTCAGTTTAGATAATGTTATTCCCCTAAACTTTACATTGTGCTAATTTTTCTCTCTTTATTTTCATACTTTTTTCCTCAGCTACAGATCATGCATTTCTCCCACCTTTTGCTTCTACTTCAAGGCTGATTTTTCCTAGGGACAGCATTGTTCAGCAGCAAACAGGCAGTCATTTTAGCTTCTTTATTCTGCTTACCCCCCATCCTGTTATATTCTGTATTTTGTGGATATAAAGGATATACCTAAGATGAGTTGAGACACTATTCATAAGATCTTTCTGCCCACCCCCACCCCAGTAACAATAATCAGAGACAAGGTGTCCTTGTTCTTTCCTTGCTACCAGAACACCCAGGATTGACAACTCTATACTGACTTGCTCAGTTAATCATACATGTTCTGGTGGAAATTATTACCTTTATTACAAAGCTGTGTATAGATAGAACTAAATGCTCATCTTTGCAATAAGAATGTGCTCTTGTGTAAAATAATTACTCCATTATCAGGTGTGCTTTAAGTATTGTGAAGTTGCTAGTCATTTTTCTCATTCTGTGAGGATTATAAAGAACTTGAATTTCCAAAGTACAGGATTTAAGACTATCAATTATTTCCTTCGTGGGTCCCTCCCTTTCCAAAAGAAAATAATCTCCTCTGAAGAAGGTGTCATTCTTATGACAACAGAGGGAGTGCAATATCACACATTCAGTGAAAACGTTAGACTTGATTCAAAGTCCAAAAATTTGAAGTACATGGAAAATATCCTATTAACATCAGCGAGTTGTTCATCAGCTCCACTGAACAAAAGCTTCCACTTGCTTAAGGTCCTGCTGATAGCTGTCAGGCTCTTGAAAGTTTTGACATCCTGGTTCCAGTTACATCAGCTCCTGGAGTACGATTTATACAGCTTTTCTGCTCATCTTGAGTGGTTAGGTATATTCAAGTCCTCCTTCTTTACTTCAGAAGCATGTTTAATATAGCTTAACTTTTAGATATTTACTTCAGCTTGTTAAAATGACAAGCATTACAGGGACCATGCCGGCAGTAATACCCAAATAAAGTCATATCCCTTTTAAGATACATAGATTTTTGAAACCAAAGAGTTTCCCCCATACCTTGCAATCTCTGTGATACTAAAACTTGAAAGAAATGGCTGTTGTGTAATTATCATTTCCTGCAAAAGACGACCACTGAAATAACTTACTACTCTGAATGTTAGATGTAGCCAAACTCATTTACGCCTTCAGAAACATCAGGAAGTTCTTTGATTCAATAAACACTCTTGAGAACTGATGGGCTAAACAAGGCTTCCCTGCCAGGTGTCCTCTTTTATGAAATAAAGCATCACAGGAGCATGTCAAGAAAAAACAAAATTAAGACACTTACGAGCACCAGGTGTAGTCAGAAGAGAAATAAATACCCCAAGAAAAGAACAGAAAACAGGAAATCCAGCCAGGAAAATGACAGTTAGGTAACAGGCCTAACGAGTACAGCAGACAAAGGAAAGAAAATAACGTATGTATGTAGTCAGGGAAGGTGCCTTACATCCAACCCTCCACAAACCAACCCAGCTACTTCTATTTTTTTGCATCCAGAATCATCAATGTAAAGGTTTTTGATTTAGAAATAGAAGCTAAACAGATATCACAGCTGAAAACAGAACTCGAAACTACCCTGGTCCAACTGAGTACTGAATATTTATCGTCCAGAGGAGGAAAAAGGCCTTAATCAAGACTAGCCCCCAAACTTTCAATCCTCTTTGTGCAAAGGCAGCAATAATTCAACCAGCAAGAACCAAAGCTGAAATATTTTCTCTGCCTGTGCCCAAAAAGCAGGATCGCAGCGAGAGCTACCCAGCATTTTTCACTAGGGATTGATTTTCGTTTTACTACGATCTGTAATACTGCCGCAAGCTTCCCCCGCAACCCTCCCACCCACGGCAGCACTACGAAGTGCAGTCAAAGTTAGGATAAAATAGGTAATACCAGCCAAAACTGGGAAAGCCAAGCTGAAAAAGCAGCAGCGCCTATAGCATTCTTCTCTCCCCCCACCCCCGCTCCCCAATTTGCACTCCCCAAACGGGCCTGCTGACCTTGCCCATGCTATCACTGTTGGACCGCTTCTAGCTCTTGCATTTCCTGGTGCTACGTGGAGGTGCAATGTAAAATGTTGGAACAGCATTGCAGTCAGCAGGAAACACTGCTGTGTTTTGGAGCAAGGGGTATTTCTGGATGCGTTGGCTACAGAGTTTTCTGGATAGTCACCGTTACTTTGAAGGACACACCAATATTTTGATCCCAGGTGAATGCATTCTGCTCCTCCAGCTCATTAATGCCAATCTCTTCTACAATAAATAAGCTCTATAGCTGGTCTTCACTGGCCTCTCCTGGATGATTTATGTCAGCAGCTTGCAATAAGTCATGCTGAAGTTTCCCTGCCCTAGATTCACTTCAATGTTCTAACTAGTTTGGTGACTTCTTTCCAGTCTTTCAAATCCATTATTCAGCAAGCCGATGCTGATGATGCACTTTCAGCCAGGTTGCTTTCATCTTTCATTTTATTAAATGCAAATTGGATTCGAAAATGAAGGCGGACACTGCTATAATCATACTGGCAGGTAACAGTGTTATTCAGCTGTCAACAGAATTCAGTCTAAATAGATCATGGCACAAGAAAGAAATTGTATCAATGACTTTGCTTTGCTTGTATTTAAATATTACATCAAACCTATACTGTCACAGGGGACAAAAAGCGAGAACAAGTTGCAAACATAGCATTCTTAGTCTATATCTTTTCTCTTTTCCTGATCCTTAGTAAATCCATGGGGAGTTCTTACAAAGTGAAATTTGTGCATTGTTTGCCAAAAAGGTAGCAGGGTGATAATAAACCAGACAGCACCAGTGCCACAGGGCCCCACTTTATGACACTGGCTTAGATAAACTAATTAATTAAAACATTAAGAGCATGCTTTACGCATGGATGCTTTTAAGTTCCAGAGAGTTAAAAGTAAGTCAATAGAAAATATGTGATACAGCTATATGCCATTGATACCAATTTGCTGGTCTGTGTGTTATTTGTAATAAATAACACAATGGTCTGCTTTTCTCAAAGTAACTAATAATAGTTATTCAATTGTATTACTAATTTCTGAACTACATGTGATCATATCATTGTATAAAATAGGAGCCAGCTGTAGCACAGTCAAAAATAGCAATTAGTATTAAACAAATTTTAACAATTACTTTGATGAGGTCTCGCTCATGAATCGGGCAGTGTTAATTTTTTCTAACATTGCTAACATTTCGATACTAAGGAACATGTCAAAGCTGTATGTTTTTTTATAGAATCATAGAATGGTTTGGGTTGGAAGGGACCTTAAAGATCGTCATTGAGTCCCAACCACCCTGCCGTGGGCAGGGACACCTCCCACCAGACCAGGTTGCTCAAAGCCCTATCCAGGGATGGGGCATCCACAACTTTCCTGGGCAACCTGTTCCAGTGCCTCACCACCCTCACTGTAAAGAATTTCTTTCTAGTATCTAATCTAAATCTCCCCTCTTCCAATATAAAACCGTTGCCCCTTGTCCTGTCACTACACTTCCTGACAAAGAATCCCTCTCCAGCTCTCCTATAGGCTCCCTTCAGATATTGAAAGGCCGCTGTAAAGTCTCCCCAGAGCCTTCTCTTCTCCAGGCTGAACAACCCCAGCTCTCAGCCTGTCCTCGTAGTGGAGGTGCTCTATCCCTCTGATGATCTTCATGGCCCTCCGCTGAACCCGTTCCAACAGATCCATGTCCTTCCTGTGTTGAGGACTCCAAAGCTGGACACAGTACTCCAGGTGGGGTCTCATAATCGCAGAGTAGAGGGGCAGAATCACCTCCCTTGACCTGCTGGCCACACTTCTCTTGATGCAGCCCAGGATGAGGTTGGCTTTCTGGGCTGCCGGTGTACATTGCCGGCTCATGTTAAGCTTCTCATCCACCAACACCCCCAAGTCCTTCTCCTCAGGGCTGCTCTCTAGCAATTCTCCGCCCAACCTGTATTTGTGCCTGGGATTGCCACGTCCCAGGTGCAGAACCCTGCACTTGGCTTGGTTAAACTTTATGTGATTTCCACAAGCCCACCTCTCAAGCCTGTCCAGGTCCCTCTGGATGGAATCCCTTCCCTCCAGCGTGTTGACCGCGCCACCGAGTTTGGTGTCATCGGCAAATTTGCTGAGCGTGTATTCTATCCCACTGTCCATGTCTCCAACAAAGATGTTGAACAGCGCCAGTCCCAGTACAGACCCCTGAGGAACACCACTTGTCACTGCCTGCCAATTGGACATTGACCCAGTGATCACAACCCTCTGAGGGCGGCCGGCCAGCCAGTTCCTTATCCACCGAGTAATGTTCTTTGTTATTAATATAAAAATATGCTGAGGCTTTAGTTAGAGAGGTTAGTAGGTAGACGGCTGACTATTTTTTTGCGAAGGGGCAATTGTTCCCTACAAGGAGGAAGGCAACACAGCTACAATCCCTTCAAAGAACAGGCTAAACCCTCTGAAATGTCTCAGTACAGGACACAGCACTTAGCACAGTCACAGAAGGAAAAATTTTGGTTTTTCTTTAAATGATGTAATTGTATTAACAAGTGCCATAAGAAGATGGGAGGGTTAAGCATCTGGCCTGAGATCTGGCAAGATGCACCCAAAGCTTTGGGTACAGCATCAGAATCATTCCTGACATGTCTCATTTATTCTATTCTTCTTTGCAAGTGCGAAAGTCTGTTGTCAAGTGTCTAATTGTCTCATTTCGATTGCAGCAAGCTGCTTTCTCACCCACTAAAGAGCTATAATTTTGTGCGCTCACCGCTTACTACAAATGCTGTCAGAAATGGAAATGAACAAGTGGGAGAAATACTTAAATCCTTCAACCCTTCCAGTGAAATGAAAAGCAGAAAGGAGTAAATAATCCTGTTGGTGCAGGCAGAAAGGGAACTCACCCTCTTACCTTTCTCCTCTCTCCTAACCAAGACAGAAAACTCAGTCTATTCACACAGGGTCCCTCCATACCCAAAGGGTTTCAGAGGTGGCCTCTGCCCTGCACCGGGCCACTGCTTTCTCCATTCCTCTGCACAGGTTCCCTGAGAAAACCGAAATCAGATTCCTTCCATCTGCTTGGAGAAAAGTCCAACTAGATAGACAAAAGTCCGCATGAAGCCACCTCCTGCAAATTGACCTTGGACTCACATATCTTTAACCCTCCAAAAGCTGGAGAAGTATGTCAAAATGCCCCCTCAAGTTCTCACCTACAACTATGCTGACAGAACCCGAAGTCAGTTTGGACCCAGGTGTTTTGTAGTTCAAGGAATTAATAGCACTTTGCATATATGCATACATATGTGTATGTGTGTGCATGTGTGCACTTTTGTTTGGAAAAAAAGTCTTATTTGTTTGAATCAAATCCAATCTGAATTTCTTAAGGTTTTTATTTATTTATTTTATTTCTTACCAGGCCATTAAAGAATGTAAGAAATTGTGCTGCCTGTACTAATATATATATGCATATCTGGTATGCTCCCTGCCAGACTGTATATTCCATCTCAAACAGACTGCCTCAGAGTGTTTCAGTGTCACAAGAAAACTCACCAGTATTTCTAATAAGGATTCTAATACTTGCATAGTCTGACAGATGGAGGTAAGAAATCTTTTTGTTTTAAAAATACAAATTCTTAAATACACTTTAATGTCACGACTCACGCAACTCACAACCCCTTTACTGTGTCACGGATTTCTTTGTTAGACATACTTCAGTGTTGGGGACTGACCTATTGAGAAATACTTACTTTCCCAACTGATGTACAGCAGACAGAGAGCTCTGCTGTGATCTGAATCACGAGCCTGCAGCAGAGGGCACTGTGAAAGCACCATATGCTACAGTCCTGCACTCAAAGAGCTGAAAAGGAAGAAGGGGCATCCCCCCTGGGAACATGTGTGCCTTTTCTCTTGGTGCTTCTCTCATTTCCCCTCCTGGAAGCTGACAGTGGTTCCCCCTCTAAGCTGGGAAGCATGAAGCAGGCTGTTTTATCACACCATGCTCCTAACAACAAGGCCAACTGAGTCTTTACTGAATAGCTACTGTCGATGAAACCTCCTTCCAAGCAAAATCTCATGGGCTTGTTCACGACTAGTGTAGACAGCCCATCTCCCCAGACCCTGCAGCTGGTAGCACTGCTCAGAAGAGGGATGGAGAGTTTTAAAACTGGGAGTTTGGGAATCAGTACACACAATCCCAGTGAATGACACGTGCCTGTACTACACGCGAGTGGTAGATATGCCTGGTCTGTAAAGCCAGGTTGGGACATTGCTGGTTTAAATTTCCAAAGGTCCCTAGGAGAGACAATGCCATTAAAATACGGGTTTTATAATGTGTCATTTTCATTTGGAAGCTGAAGGCAGCTCTCTCCTGCTCTGCTTTTATACTCTGCGCTATCAGATATTCCCAAACACCCTACAAAGAGGCTAAGCCTGCAGAGCTGAGATAGTGAATATTTACAGCAGTGCTCAGCAGCCAGCATCTCTGAATCCATCAACAGCTCCTTGCAGTAGGAATCAACCCTGTCTTTCTCTCTCTTCACAAGTACTTTAAAGAATAATTTTAGAAAGCGAATGAACCATTGCAGGGCTATTAAAAGAATTAAATAATCCACAAGTAACAGTAAAATGGCACAAAAAGGAACACAATATTATTACAAAAGTCAGTTGTGTGTGGACAAAGGCATGCTAACAAATGAGAAATATATTTGTTCATTGTGCCTGATCTACACCAAACCTACAGCCAATGGTACCAGATGGTAGGGCTGCCTTTTGTAAACACACCTCTTCTAGAACCAAAAAAGCCCAGTTAATTGACCATGGATCATGGTTCTATAAACTAAGCAAAGCTGTGCCTGCTCAGCACTGTTGGCTGACGGTTCCCATTAGGGAAGCATTACAGAAAAGTTCCTGGGTTCTTCAGGAGGCACTTGGATTCATTGGGAAGCAACCAAGAAAAGGAAAATGGAATAATTTTGACTGTTGATCAGGTGATAAAAAAAGGATCATACCCAACTTTCCATGTCTGCGACGAAGGATACATTTGATTTGAATGGGAACTTTCAATTCAGTATTTTTAGCCTTTCACCCAGAACACAGAGCTAAAGAGCTGTGCATTTGAGAAACGTATCTTGCACACAGTCAATTCGTTGGATGATAACCATGAAAATGATGTTGATTTTTGGTTTGAACTGTTATTTGACAATAGCTAATAGCGTTCTTAACTCTAGCACTGTGATGGTATTTAATCCATGGATTTCAAAGAGCTTTTCTACAATATCGAGGATGAAAGAAATTTCCAAAGCAAATAGGCATAAAATATTCATCAAGGGAAAACTGATTCCAGTTATTAGTCTGCAACAGCCTTCCTGACCCATGGAACACAGTATTTTGTTCATTGGCACAGCATCACAGCTAACCCTGCTGTCAATCACATGAGGATTAATGACCCAATTAAGGACCAGCAGCAGAGCAGCTCTATTCTGCACAACAGATCAGAACCAATTTCTAACAATTACAATCTAGCTTACAGTGTATTCAAGTATAGAATAAATTTATGGATTATTTTTTTTCTCCACGCTTACAGAGAATAAACTTTCTCTGACCACAAGATGGCCCTCATAGTATATTGATGTGCTATGGTACTCAACATCCTTGCCTGTTGCTTATGATGCATAGCTTGTAAAATTCTGGTTTTGGTTTGGTTTGTTGGGGTTTTTTTTAATATATATATAAATTCTCCCCTGTTACCTTTTGCTAACAGAAGGCAAAGCAAAAATCCTGACTGTGTCAGATTAATTCACAGGCCCTGGGGCAGTCATGCTGCCCCAGGCTGAGTTTGTGGCTATGCTGTCCCCAGGGCACAGGACCTCACGCACTGGCCCCAGCACAACTGCCAGTGCACCTTGTCACTGCCCACTGTGACCTCTGCAGAGCCGCATATCCCACAGTATAACTTCTGCACACCTCTGGCCACTGTGAAAGAGTCAGCTGTGTGTATCTGGAGAAAGATCCTTTCCCCATCACAAGGTCAGATGCCTGGCAAGCAGAGCTCCTTCTCTCTCTCCCATCAGGAGGTTTCACATCTCCTGCTTGTCACTGGTTTCCCAAGGGTCCTTGGTATTCCTTCTGCAGGCAAATTCCACCTAGCATTGTTTCATTTCCTGTGTTTTCTCCCCAGTAGCTGTATGGTCAGGCACAGTGACATCAAGCAGGGAGACAAAATTGTTTCTTTCGGTCTCTGACTTATCATGGACTCTCTTCAGCCTTTAGCTGCAGTGGCAGAGCTCCAGTGTCTCTCTTTTAAGGCAGATGCCAGTCTAGAATCAGGGAATTTCATTAGAGCACTTCCTGAAAGTTTAACTCAAGATTATTCAAAGCAGACCAAGGACTTAAAGGCCTATATAGCCTTCTACCTAGAAATCTTTTACTTTCCTGCCTGAACATGTTCAAAATTTTAAAATGGAAGTGCTACAATGAGGAGTGCTAGCAGGAGGAAGGATAGACCCATCTCAGCATAGCTGAGAGGCTTTCTAAAATCATGAAAACATGGAATCATTTCGTGATGATGTGGTGCTGACTCGGTAAAGTGTAGGGCTATCCCAGAACAGGACTGCATACCAATCACACTTCAAACATGTTTCTTGAATAAAAGAGCAGCAATAATTTATGCTGCAAATATTAGTCGAGTATGTCTGTCTCCCATGGACTTCCAGTGCTCCCAAATGGTGACAACAAGCACAATTAAAGAAAAAAAAAAAAAATTACAGAGTTCAGCTTAGGACATTTTGTTGTTCCTAATTTCACACTGTGGGGGCAAATTTTAGGCCTTCTCTTTTTCCTTTCGTAAAAAAGGAAGTTGAATATCTTTCCATCCTTTCTAAATGCGTAGGGCTTAACAGAGGAAATGAACTTGAGCACTGAGGTTTTGGGGATGCCAAACTTGCCAGCTTCACCCTCTCCAGCTCCAGTCTGTCTCTCACCTCTGATTTGTTCTTGAAAGCTAAAATGCAGGGTTTAGATAATTCAGCCAGTAATGTTAATCTTAAGCAATATATTTGTAAGGAACATCTGTGTAGCTGATTACTGATCACGTATCATTCAGTACAATGAAAAGCTTATGTGAGATATTAGTAAAGGCCCAATAAGACCTTTCCTTTAAAGGATGAAAGACGCATCCTTGAACAGCTCCAGAAAACTTAGCAAAAGCACTGAAGACACACTGAAGCAATTCTTTCTTGATTATCACCCCAATACATAATTTGAATACAAAAGGAAAGCACTGTATTCCATTAAAGAGCAATAAATTTTCGATCTGTAAAACCAGAAATAATTCCTTGTAGATAGATAATCTGCCAAATACAGTTATAGCTAAATAGTGCAGTTATCATTTAATGCAATCAATGTGCTTTTATATCCCTTTTAAATTGCTGAAGATGTTGACTGATGCCAGTAATGCAAATTAAGAGTTCACCATAAGGAATGAAATCTAATTCCCTTCTTCCCTAAGAAAAAAAATATTTGTACAGCTTTGAGGAACCAATCCATGCTAACTTCATGGCCTATCAGCTCTTAAATTTGTGACCTCTAAAAGTGTTTGAAATACCAAAAGAATCACAAGAATTAAACAACAATCAAACATCAGACGAAAGTCAGTTTAGCTCTGTATTCACCTCTGTGTTAGTGACTCTCCAGCAAAGGATGGAAAAAGGGACGAAACATCCTCTCTCCTGCAGTTCTCTCCCAGCACTAGTACCACTGCTACTAAACCAACTGAACTCAAAATTGAAGGCTGTGTATTTCTCTTAGCATAATTAGTTAACATATGCACATCAGTAGCAGGCTTCCACAGCCCTAGGCAGAGGATGGTCAGTGATTTATAAAGTGCAAAATCTCCTAGGAAATCTTGATCTAAAAGAAATTTCCCTGGATTTCATGACAAATCTGAAAATTAGGCGGTTTTTTTCATTCTTTTTCTTTAAAAAAAAAAAAAAAAAAGGGTTCTTGCATGGATTTGTAAGCCACAATGAGTCAAGCTGTGTGAGTGTTTGCGTGAACTCAGAGTACACTGAAATGCATCACCCTCATATGCTTACAATCAGTAACCTGGCTTAATGTCTTCAGTTTGGCAGAGCCTGAAGTTTGAGCTCTTAGGTCCATCTGAATGCAAACCACAGAGGGGAAAAAAGTCAAAAAAGCAAATCAGCAGATCCCTACAGAAGCTGTGCTTCATTGGTTCGTTCCAGTGTCAGCAAAATATGTCTGGGTCTAGATCTGAACTGAGCTTATTCACTATCGCAGAGAAAATTTATTCATGACACTTTCTCACTGCCCTCTGTAATACTCTTTTCTGTATCCTACACATTGTTCTGTTCCTTCTCCCTAAATCAGCTTTTCTTTAAAATTGGCTCCCCACTCACTCTTCTGTCACCTCACAGGCAGACCTTCTTGAGCAGGATGATGTTTTCTTTCCTGTGAAGTTCTATGGGCTTTACGTAATATGCAGTTATGGCTCTATAAAATATTTTTAGCATTGCTCTCTATGTGATTTCTCTAGAACTAACTGCTAAACAAACTCTTTGGCGTTAGACTTTATGCGAGCTTGAAAACAGGTATCACAGAGGAAAAAGCTTTAGGTATGAACAGCAAGAAGAGTTCTTGCACAGCAACGTATGAAGGAGTCAACAGGCTATGAAGGAGTTGGGCAGAAGCAGCTCTACTGCTTCTGGCAATCCAGGTGGGTTAGGAGAAGAAAGGACCTAAGGGTGTTCAGCATCTTTAAGACTGTTATTTATATTTCTTTCTCATGAGAGAAATGAATACTTATAAGCCTTCCCAGGGAGCTCTCCATCATGCTGAAAAATTTGGTTGACAACTTTTCCATTAAAGACAAATAAAATGACCCTTATATCAGTTTGTATATCTTCTGCCCAGAATGGGACCGAAGAAATAAGTCTGAAAAGCATGAAAGTTTTCATGGGAAGAGATTTCCACTCTTCAAACCATTGATACACTGGATGTAGAAATGGGGAAGTGGGGAGGTGGGGTGGGTGGTGTTCTTTTTATGTCAATTAAGCAACATTTCAGTCTCCATAATGCAGAAGATGGATGTCACTGAAAAATACTTCTGCTTGCTGTACACTTCCCTGCTGCTATTATGCACAATGTCACTGTGAAATATATCCAGACCAATTTATGTCACTGTGCTGCCTCTGCTACTTGGCTATAGAGGCAGGTGTGCTCAAGACAGAACCTTGGCTTTATCTGCTCTTCATTATTTCCCAGCCATCTGCTAAGAGGCAAAATAAATGGGTTCAGTCTCTGCATGGAAAATTAAGCAATAAGGTTGGGAAGATAATTTCATATAGAAGTTCTTAACCAAAATTAATGTAAGCATGAGTCTGTCTGACTATCCCTGTGCACTATACTGCCCAAACTAGACAATAAACTGAAGAAAGCTAGAGAAAAGTGTTACATTGAGGAACAATAACAATTGGTGCCAAATAAGTTTTAAATGGCTTTAGAAATAAAAGATGTCATTAAATGCCTTCAGGCTTTTTTGAGACTAGTATCCATAAAGGTTACCAGTAACAAGAAATAAGGAAAGACCTCTTCTTTAAAATCCATGATTTTATCTTTAAGAGAAAAAGATACTTTGAAATTTCAGGTTTTCCAAGGTGAAATTCAGTTTTCAATGTGAAAGTGGGATGACCTGAAAGAACAATTTGCTTAGGGACCATATTACATGATTTTCAACCTGTTTAAGACTTGAGTTTCAACCATAAATTAAATTCCATTCCCAGGGACTTTGACTTAAAAAAAAAAAAAATCCCAGAAATATTTGGGACAGCTTCTGCCATTGCTAGCAGCTTTCACCACTTGCAGCTGTCTTTTAGTGCTGGAATAAGACCATGAGTTATCCAAAATGATTGTCTAATGTCTAATCCAAATGATTGGCAGCTAGAGCTAACATTTCCTTGAAGCTATTGAGACTAATTCCTTTACATGATGATTTGGGTGATACAAGACACTGTATCATATTGCACACATCAATATTTTGCAGCTTATTTCTCTTAAGGCTGGTGCATTTGTCACAGGTCTTCTGTTGAGAGCAGAATATATATCAACAGATAATCTCTCTTTATCAACAAAGATTAGCAGTAGCAGGGAGAATCAGAGAGTAATGAGGCTGGAGAATGTCCTGAGTGCACCCCCCGCACCAGAATACAGGTCAATTGGGAGAAACCAGAGCATATTAGAGTACCCTCTCATCCTTGATCAACATTAAATTAACACTTTTTGACTAATCCATTATTCTTAACAGACTACTTCTCCTTACTCTCATGATAGTACAAATTGAGGGTAATGCCACTAAAGTTAATAAAGGTACGTAAACAAAAAACAGATGGGATGAATACGTTAGTCAGTTTTGGGTCACTTGTCCTGTCTGCTCCTCCCTGCTATGCTTCCAACCCTCCAACAGGGCACACAACAAAGTTAGCAGACCTTGGTTGTTACAGCAGAGCCTCTCTGCATACCATTTCTTGGTATTCACTATAAATGTCAGGCTTTATCTGCTAGAAACAGACACTGTCTGAAAAATACACTGTTAATTTCAGAGTGTTGTTAGTTAGTCAAATGTAGTATTACTGAAAAGAAAATTGGTTCTGTTCTACCAGAAATCAGAACAAGAATGAAAATTGCTTAACTTGACTGAATCTTTAGTGAAGTTGAGCCTGTCAAAATATTATATAACATCAATTAGTATTGCCTTGATCTGTTGTGATTATTGTTTTCCTAAGAAAACTATCACAGCTTTTCAGAAACACTGAAATATGTTGAAATTGCAGTCTTCCTGTTAAAAAGCCACATCTTCATAATTTTATTTGTACAATTGGCCAGTTTGAAACAATCCTTCTTTGTGAACATCTTTAAGGGCAGATCTTGTAAAATGTCTAGCTCTTCAGGGAATTCTCCCTGAAAATTATTTGCACTGTTGTTCCTAGTTTTGCTTCTCTGGAGAAACTTCATATATATATTTTATACATATATTCACGTGCATGTGTAGATATAAATATTTATATACACATCATCATACTCTAGCTTTGTATCATGGTCCTTTGTGGCTTGTGCCCATGGAAGATGAATAGTTGCATTCATTCCTGCAATATCCATCACAGAAATCCCTCTTGATGCTTTGAACAAATAAACCAGCAGCAGCTCTCTTTTACTCTGTCCCCACACTTGGCACAGGTGTGGGAAGCAGCTGACAGCAGCAGTTACACGATTTACATTCTCCGTATACAGGGGCCATGAGAACCTCCTCAGCACCTGTAGTGCAAGCAAGCAAAGCTTAAGCGCTGCTGGGGTACCTTAGACCCAGATTTGCAGGCTTTGAACAAAATCAGGGGCGGATTTTGGCGCTTATTGAAACAGTTTGCTCCACTAACCCTCAGAAAGGTGGTGCTCAGGGGAGGGCAGGGGAATCATGCCATGGTAGAAAGGGATGGGTCTAGAGCACACAGAGCACGCTCCAGCCCTTGCCCAGCAGAAACATCCTTTTGAGACAGCCATCCCTTGCACCTGCCAGATAAGAGGTCTTGACTGTCACATATTATCAACAGAAAAGCCTGCACCAAGTGTGAGCTTATGGCACGCAAAGAGTCAAAATTAAAACCTTGGAGATATTTGCATCTCTGGATGAAAAATAGCTTATTTTTCAATATTCCAGCAGAATCGATACTTACCAATTTTTTTCCTTAATCTGTGCCTTAAAAGCATAGCCATACAACTTCACTGTAACCCTAACACCATTTTCTGTTTCACTGAGCATTAGCTTTTTCTACTCCAGCGAATCTACTATTCTGCAGTCTGTCAGAGATTCTGCCTGGTGACAGATCAGTTTTGCTCCTGCTTTGATGCTACCAGGCCATCAGAACAGATTACTCACTTTTCTGGGAGCATAATTTGACATGCTGACCACTTATTACTGGTAATGAAATAGAAGTAAAGAACATGATTCCAGGGCCAAAAATGAATTTGCTAGGCCGGCAGTTACAGGAAAAATAAAACTATTTTCATTTATGTACTGTAGATGTTTGTCTTTAGTTCCTGGCACACGATTTGAATAGAACCCTGAAATATATTTGAGATTGAAATTAGTCTTTAATATAGATCTAACATGGGAGGCAGGGAGCCCTCTGGTTTCAATGTTTCAAAGACATCCTCCCCAAATTGCAATAAATGTCCTTACTCTCCAGATTAACCCTCAGGGTTTTGGCATTAACCTATTTACCTTCCCCTCAGAGAGTGATTAGCTATAAGGTACCATTTTTTTGTGAATGTTTTATCCAACAACTTCTTGGACAAAGTCTATTGCCAAGCGCTTTGGGAAAGGTGACAGTAAAACCCTGCAGAGCTCAGAGTCCGAGGACAACGCATTCTGCTTCATCATAGCAGGCCTTCCTACGACACACTAAGCATTTCTTCATTGTTGTTGAGGGAATCAAAGTATCCCTGCATATCACAATGTAATTTTGATTGCCAGTATTGAGAAGTGAGAAGAACCACCATCCCAATTTTAGCGGTGAAGAAAATATACCAGAAGTGGAGCTTGGGTGATTTCTTGGATGCTCTAACTTGGTACAGCTAGAAGAGTGAGGCTGCAGCCATGATGCTTGAGACTCATTTCTAGCATTACACCTGCTGTTATGGTTCTGTTAGGATCCCGAGACCTATCTTTATAAAAGAACACTATTTCCTCATCTCTGAACACTGAAAAAAAAAAGACTAACTGATGGGAACCAGGAAAAGATTAATGGAAAACTTATTCCCCTTGCCAATACGAGGTTCAGTTTCAGACTGCTCTTTATTCTGTTGACTAACTTCATAGTCAAGAAGACGGAAAGAAACTGAACTTGAACAAGACATCAGAGAATCAAAGCATACTAAAAAATAATATATATATATATAATATCATTAATTGTATTAGGAAAGCTTAGTGGAAACCCCAGTACTGCCGTGTTCTACTTTGCTGGGATTCAGTATTCATAGTGAAATGCATAGCACTTTACTATACGATTCCTCTTTAGAAAGGAAGCTTCTCCCTTGTTCAAAAATATGACTTAATTATGCCAGAAAAACAAAAAGCACTTTGAAGACCCAACAGCTTGAAACATGCAGTTGCTATTTCCAGCTCTGACTTCCTCATAGTTGGAGATCAGAGCTGTTAAGATAAATGTTTTGGGGTCATTATTTGGAGAAGCACATTCCTCTGCTCCTGGCTCACTTTTCAAGTATATGCTGTACCATTCCTCTCAGCTAAACAGATGCCCAAGAAAGATCACCATTACATCTATTTAATCACTGATTTCAAAAACATGTACTTTCCAGGTATCTTATGGAATGAAGAATTTCAGAGCATTCTGAGTTCTGCAAATTTTTTCTCAGTACTTTCATTTATTATATCACTAAATGCTAATTCCATAGACTCCTTCCTGAACTTCCCAAACTACACAATAGCAAACCTTTTGATAAAGGGTAGTATAGCCAGACTGCAACCTTGGACTCACTTCCGCATCATCTCAAAAAGGATTTGTGGATTTTCTAGTGACAGAAAACAGATCTCTTCAAAACAGAAGTAGAGGCTTTAGGGCATTTCCCTACTGAGACCTCACAGGGACTTTGGAGAAGAGATTCATTCAGTTATCTATTGCCTAAAACAGGAGACAACTGTATAGACCAATTTAAACATGGAAGTCTTAAGCCTTTAAACTAAACTATGTGACCTGTGTATTTACCCAGAGCAATGTTGAACACCAGAGCAATCCAGCTGGCATCTTGCTTGCAGTGCCAGTGTTGCTTTTACCACCTGGTACTGAGGCTGGGTAAGAAGTAGCAACCTGTTTTGCAGAAGCTATCCATTTTCTGGCTGAATGGGCAATTCAACTGTTTAATTTATAGCATTAAAAACTCAGGGCTTAAAATGAAATTCAGAAAAGGGCTTTGTCTAATTCTGGGTGGATGGTTTTAGTTTTATTCCCTTTTTGAATTATTTCTACATAAAACAGTAAGTTGAAACTCTGATGAAGCCACTTGCTTTGGCCCTAACGCCTCATGTAAGCTGTCTTTTGGAAGAGGGTTCAAGTAGAGCAGCAAGTCCCCACTTGCATGGGGTGTTTTAGGTACTAGTTTTCTTTTGTGCACTGACCAGTGAGTGTTACAACGCCAGCCCCAGTAAGCTGCTTTTCTTCTACCTGAAGCACTATCTTCCTTTTCCCAGTTGTACCTTTTTGTGGTGAGTTCCCTGATGCTGACCAATGTGCCACCCATCATACGTGGGGGAAAATCAGCCCTCCTCCCTGCTCAGTACACATTCTAGCACTGTATTAAATTTTATTAGTTTCCCACTCAGATATCATACAAAGAGTCCATTCACCCTTCCTCCTCAAGGTCCAGAGAGGAAGTGCTTCATGAGCATATCTCAGCCCCAAACATTTTCAGGATGACAGGGAGTTTATTGCTTCTTTTTCCTTTTTTCTCATTTAAACATTTTAAGAAGGACCATAGGTTACATTCACATTAAGGCCTTTTTCTTTGGAAATGCTCTGGTTCTTGCACGAAGCACAATGCCTCATACAACTTAATTCTATCTCGAAAACTAACAAGTAAATGATCAAAGAATACCTGAATAGCTTTTTAGTGATCAAGCTGAGTCTTTTACCAGACAGGCTCTAACTTAAGCAGCTTTCTTTTGTGTGTGAAAAATCCCATTTTTCTTCGTTCATTTAACAGGGAAAGACATCAGTCCCAGGTTGTTACTGAGGCTGTTATTATATGCTTTAGGTTTAGAGCAGTGCTTTAATACTGTGAACCTGAACTACCTCAAAAAGCTTTCCAATTTTCCTAGGAAGGGCCAAACAAATAACGGAGGGAAAAGGAGAAAAGAAAAAAAAAAGTCCATCTGGCCAGTGGCAAGAATATAATTCACTATGGATTCTAAGGTTTTGAACATTTATTGATGTAAAATCCCTACTCCTAAAGAGAGATTTCTTAATAGACAGAGTTATATAATCGACATGGTATTTTGTTCACATAGAGTGGAAGACATCCACATTTAAGTGCCTGCTCTGCTCTTTCTAACTGGAATCTCATTCTTTCATAAACCACATAGTTGTCCCTGTTAGAGGAACTTTGGCATCTCTGTCTGCTCTCTAAAAACTATGTACTATTCCTATCAAGCCTTTCCATGGAAAATATTCTCAAATATTTCGGTGTGTACACATTAAATGAGGCTACATAAGTTCAAAAATATTCCAGATAGAAAAAAAAAAAAAATTTAAAAAAAGGGGGGGAGTGCAGAGAGGAGAGGCAGGTTTCTTGGCTTGCAGAAGACTTTTAATTGAAAGTCTGGCAAAAAGCAAGGACAACAAAAAAAGTACATTTCCTGCTGAATCTGCTCTTCCTAAATCTTGTTTGCGAGTGAGCCAGCATGCAAGAGAAATTAGGAAAGCAATATGACTACACATTTCCCACAATACAGGTCACAATAAAACTGAATGAGTTTCCTGATTTTAGATGCTCAGTCCCATTCCTCACTGTAGCCTGATGATGTAAAGCCCTCCCAGGAGGGAAGATGTGGAGAAAGAAGATTGTTTCCAGAGAACCGTGCCCCCTGCTAAAAAGAGTACTTAAAAACAAAAAACTCCAAAAAGAGACATGAGAAAATAAAATGTCTGTGTTTTATTTTTGATATTCACACCCTTTTTTCTCAGATATATCCTGTGCATTTGGAAGAATAGAGATATCACCAAAAAAAATGAAAGAATATGTATTACAAACAATTTTTTAAAAATTAAGTTCTGTGTCTCAAGTTGTTCTGTCATCTTTTCCTTTATGTCAACATAGAAGTGGTGTATCAACATTTCTAAGGTGTAATCATTTGCCTTAGTTCTTCTATAAGAGATATATTATGATAGCTAATTTTAAGAGAGCTGTATGCTTTAATGTAAATCTACGGTAACTTATTAGAAATAGACATATTCAATCCAAATATGCTACATGCAGATTCCATATACACTAGTATTTATATAGCTAAAATGTCTTTAAAACCATTTTAGATGCATAAATTTAGCCAACAGAAATAAGCTCTGAGTAGACTATTCAGCTGGGCTAGATGCTTTTTTTCAGGAAGTAACTGCACTGAAATTCTTACAGACATGCACAACCAGTATATAGTATAAAAAAAAATTGTTTAAAAAAATTGAAACACATCCTGGTGGTTTTACTCTTAAAGTATTACATGGCATTGTCCCACTATTCAATCCATTTAACCCTATTTATGGGGTTAATGTCTGTCATTGAAGAAGACAGAAACATTAGGAGGCTGCTCTATGAATCAAAATTATAACAAGATCCCATTGAGACTGAAGTCACCATGAAAGTTTGAACTGAAGTTCAAACATGAAATAGAATGTATGTTTGTATTGCTAGGTACTTCAAAACTGGCCTGTTACAATTATTTCTATTAGTGGACTACCCAGCAGCAATACTGGTGAACTATTTCTTAGTGATGAACTGATTTAATACTGATCATTTCTTTACAGGAAAACATCCTTTATTTAAGTCCTGAGTACTACTTTCTTATCACACCATTTGAGGCTACACAGCTATAAAAATCTAACTCTTTTCTGAGGGCTGTCCCAAGCCACAAATTCATCCACAGAAATGCTGACTTTGGTGACCGGAATGTTGAGTATTACAGTGTCAAGACTAAAATACATTAGGCCTGAGTCCTACGCCACGGAAATCAAACAGAATTTTACCAGTTACATTGAAATTTCCATCCTTTAAGATAATCACTATTTGACTGCACAAGGCCCTCATCAACCTGGTCTAAAGTTAGACCCACTTAGATAGGGGGTTTGGATCAAATGATCCCCTGAGGTCACTTCCTACATAAATTATTCTGTGATTCTCTAGAAAAAAAGTATAATCAGTAGCTAAAATGAAAAACTGCAGAAGCAGAACTTCAGAGATTTTCACAGCATCTACAACACAGGTGTTGAATGATATTGTTAGAAACAAGATTTTAAAGTGAAGAGACAGAAATAACAGCTGAAAAATATTTTCTTGAAGAGTTAGTTAAAATGATCAAGCGAGCCCTTCAAGGCACATCATAGCACAGGCTTTATAGACATAAGTCCCCTGCCTTCTCCAGCATTTAAAACAGCCGATTGAATGTTCTGCTTCCCTTTTTCCCTTTCCACAGCTATGGAGCAAAGGACTGCTCAGGTCACCTGAGTAGGTTAACTTCTTTTTCTTTATTTTTTTTTTAAAGTTTTAAGCAAACAGCAAAATATTTAAAGAGTACATTACAAACACTTTAAACTCAGGTGTCCTTCAGGAGACGCCAATGAGAATTTTTAGTTATGAAAAAAAGAATTCTGTTGAAGACTTAGAGGTGAACTGAAATAAAACAATTGGCAGTAATTGGGAAATGAAATTGTATTGTGGAAGTTTTGATTCCAGAGACAGGCTGAGAATTGTGTTTTTCTACAGAAATCAAGCTTTTTTTGGAAGAAAAAACTTGAACTAAGAATATAAGATGAAAGAAGAACCTTACTTACACCTTTCCTTTTTTGACAAGCTACTTTGGCTCTTCTGTGTCTAAGTGGTTTCCTGGCTCATTAAAAGGTTTAAACTGGCTGATTTTTTCATGCTCCATTTTGTGTTGCTGAAATTTGGTGTTCAGACATCAATCCTGATGCAGAATCTGATTACAAGGTCAAGGCTAAAATATTTGAGATGTATGAAAGTTGGATTCAGCTTTGAGTATATGCAGCTACTAAAGGAAAAATGCTGCACAATTTTCTTTCATCTGCAAACTATAGGCACGGTTTCCTGAACCCTGGGAGGGATATTCGGTTGAGAAATATATTCAGTCAAACTTTTGATCACAAGAAAGACTAAGTCCAGCAGATGAGTTTGCTTCTACAGTACATCACAAGACAAGAATAGTGAAAAAGATGAAGAGCTGGAGATAGTACTGTACCAACTGCCTGAACCATCTTCTCTACCATCTGGCATGTACCTGGGAAACCACTACAGTTGCACCAGTGAAGAGAATGTTACAATCCCCTCTCCTGCTGCCCCCTCACATGCACCCCTGACTTCAGAGTGAGCTGAATAAATCCATCTCTCCCTTCACTCCCACCCACACCTTATTAGCCAACACTCCTGTTAACTTGGATTTGAACTTGGATGCCAGATTGCAACCTAGAACTCAAACACATTCTCTTTTTGCTTGCTGGGAGAGAGGAACAGTAACATTTTAAGTTACACTATCTATTTGCTCAGTGAATATAAAGAAGTCCTAATACCTGCTTAAATACAGCAAGTGACAGTTATTCATTATGACTTGGACATAACTCCATAGACCTTCAGAATGAAGAAACAGAAATGAAGAATGAAGAAAATAAAAAGGGTCTTCCCTTGACCAAGGATAAAACCATACTGTGAAATGAAATTATCATCTAAAACTACAATGTCATCACTTTTCATCATGCACTTCAAGCAGGTTTCCAAAAACATTTTCAGGTTAAAAGCGAAGTCCCTACCTAAGTAAAAAAAAGAGACTGCATTGCCTTATGAGTTCTCTATACATTCGTATGTTAGAAAGCAGGAAAATGACACATGCCATTTCTAAAGATCAAGCTTGATGACAGTATCACCCAAAAGAGAGCATGTCCTCACAGCAACTACAGATCACACCCATTCCATAAGCATCCTAAGGCCAGAGTTCATGGCAATACATTTGTTCACTCTTGGTACCTTACACCGTTTGCCACATCTTGCCATCAACAACTGAACGCAACATATGAATAACTGCATTCCCCTGGTTCCATCGCATGGAATATTCCAAACCCTTCAGCAGTACAATAGGCAATCCCAGTACCATACTGGTTATTTTTTTCCAGCTTATTCCTAAAGGATTTCACACAAACAAAGACAGAGATGGAATCTGTAGGTTGAAAAACATTGTGGTAGCCATTGGCCCAGTTACTGAACGGGGGATGTAAGTCACCAAGAGAGCAGGAGAGAAGTGATCTGCACCTGTCCATACTGTGTGACTCATAAATGAGACTATTTTAAAAGTTTTTCCTTAAAAATTGCCCATGCATTCAAATGTATTTATGAACAGCAGATTCCCACTCAAATTTATGAGAGAAATGTCACATACCTTGTTTGAATTAAGTAGTCAGAAAAAAAGCAATGCGATTCCTTTGAAACCGGCTTTTTTGGAGGAACAGTCTCATCAGAGCACAGGAGAGGTCTCCCTGTGTCCCATGTTCCACAGTGGCTCACGCTGACTTCAGAAGAACTGAGAGATGTTGCTGGTCCTGCAAGGAAGTTTTCTGCTTCAGATCCTGTGTGGATCATTACACCAACTCCCACCAAAACTGAAGTTTAGTTCTCTCTGCCACATTTGTCTGGAAATCCTACCGTGCTGCTTGCTGACTGTGACAGGCAAGTATGTGATAGTACACATAGTTGAGTAAAAAAAAAAATAAATACACTTTAAAACACCCACATCTTTGCAGAAATTAAACTTAGCATTTCCTGACCCTACTGTGTTAATTTTTGAGACCATGTTTTGATAAGCTGTGTTTGCAGTTCCCCTTATCTGTATTTAGGAAAGGATAAGAAAAATAAAAACTATCAGATTTACTCTGAGAGTATTTAATAGCTGATGAAGATGCAGAAGTTGTGGGGGTTATTAGTTTTCTTTTGATTCCTTCAAGATACTCCTAAGGCTCTGCACAGATGCCCAGAAACCATTTATACTCCATCTTTTTATATAAATGACAGCATAGCAGAGAACTGGGTAATGTTCTGTTATCTTCCTTCCTGAGATACACATCAAACAAAACAGCTTTCTTGTTAAAAATCTATTTCGCAGTTTACAGAATTAAAAACATCTGGGTTTCCCATATCAACTCATGATGTTTTGAAACTGTTCTGAAATAAATGAAAGATCATTTTCCAACTACTGGATATTCTGACCAAAGCTAAAGAGTAATTTTATAGTAATTGGAACCAAAACATTATTGATTGTAAAAAAAGAATTCAGAATGGAATTTTTTATTAAGTCAAAATGTTTTTCAGCAGCAATACATGACAGACATTAGCTTCAGTAACATTTCCAGAAAAGGTCAGCCATTTCAGTGTAATTAGGCTATTTCTGCCCAGAGCACAGGACTGCGCCCCTGTACAACCAGATCCTATTTCCCATTTACCATTACTGACCTTCAGCACATCACTCTCTCTCTGATGCCGGCTGCAAAAGGCTTTGTGATAAGCAGGTGAAAGGCACTTTATCATCTCTTAGTGTAATCCTTACTAATTAATGACAGAGTAATTGGTTTGGTCTAATTGCTCATTAGGTTTTGATGTGTTAAATTGGTTTATCTTAATGGCTTAATTGAATAGATCACTTCCATGAGATGAATTTCTAGTCAACGAATAATACAAAAAAGTGGTTTTTTACAGCCATTTAAAGCATGTATGTAAGGCTGTGTAATACAGGTTTCCTGAATATAGTCTGAAGTACCAGAAAGCCTAATCTAATCTGCATCCAGTTAGTTCTTTCAGAGATGAGATGCATGAACCTCATTATCTCAATTCATTGACAGGGTGGATGTGTCCCAGACGTAATAAATAGTCTTCCAATTCTCAAGTCACCAATAAAGCATAGAATTCAGTAAATAAGCCTAGTTTCTTTACTGTGAGTCTTTTGAATCCTTCTTGAAACTCTGCTGTTTAATAATTTTCCTCCTGAATAAATGAACTTAAATCAATGTTATGCAATGTATAGGAATTTGCTTCCGACCATGTCATAGAAAAAACCTGTCAGCTACTGAAACTGTTATTTTATTAATAAATCAATATTTTTTTCCAAAATTATTTCAAACCACTAATTTTTTATCCTGCTCTGACCCTGAGGGAAAAAATATAAAAAGTGAAAAACAGTATCCTCCAGCTGAATGTCCCTTCTGAAATGATTCACTATTCACTATTTTTAGGTGGGTATCAAATATGACTTATTGTGTTAAGACATAGTGTTTGTCAGAGACTCTCAGGAACGAGAGATACCATTTAATTTCTGTTCAGTTTGAGATTATATGTGCAGGGATTTGTGTGTGAGAAATAGGCTGTTCCTTTGGTTCTAAGTAAGCAAGATATACTCAAACGATGGTACGATTTCCAGGGCCAAGTAGAGCCATTCTTCAATTCCAAATAAAACCTGTGCTTACTTCTAACTCTTTTGCTTTGTCCACCTCCCTACATCAGCAGACAGCTACTACAGAAGCCAGAGCACCGGGGCTCTCTCAATCCTTGCCCTCCCACCACAGACTTGACATGGCTTTCTTCTCTAGTCCTTCCCCCGTCCTAAACTCATAATTGGTAAGGACAGAAAGAGCTGGGAAGGTGAAAGCACACTATTATATTTATACTGGGTCCTTCGATCTCCTCTGATCCTCAGCAATTAGTAGTTTTCTCCTCTTTTCATATTTTATCCTATTCTTAATTAGTACAGCAGTTAGATACCAGAACACCCTAGACTCTTCTTTATGTTTGCCCCCTACTTACGTTCCTGGCAGTTCAAGTAGACTGCTAGCAGTCCTGAAAATTTTCTCCAAACACTTTTTTTTGTCTATGAAATCCTGAATTTCTTCCAATTCTTTTTAATTCATAGCAAAGAGAAAAGATCACTCTTTCTCTCATTTTAGAAGTACCTACTGTAACATATTGAATCACTGCCAGGCCAGAGCATTGAAATCAGAGATTAAAAAAAAACCACCTCATGCTTTTTTCATAATTAGAAGGAGTAGGTGTTTGCATTGTTTCAGGACATCGTTCGGTGAAGCACCATGTTGCCGAAGATGATTGACTGTAGCATTACTATAAACACTGTAACTATTCATCATGTTTATTAGAAATAAAAAATACACAGTAACTAATTAATTATAGTTAACATATTATTAATTAGGGCCACGAAGATGATCAGAGGGCTCTAGCACCTCTCCTATGAAGACAGGATGAGAGAGTTGGGGTTGTTCAGCCTGGAGAAGAGAAGGCTCCGGGCCGACCTTATCGCAGCCTTCCAGCACCTACAGGGGGCCTACGGGAGAGATAGGGAAGGACTCTTATCAGCTCTTATCAGTGCAGTGATAGGACGAGGGCTAACGGTTTTAAACTGAAAAAGAGGAGATTTAGATTAGATACTAGGAAGAAGTTCTGTACTGTGATGGTGGTGAGACACTGGAACAGATTGCCCAGGGAAGTTGTGGATGCTCCATCCCTGGAGGTGTTCAAGGCCAGACTGGATGGAGCTTTGAGCAACCTGGTCTTGTGGGAGATGTCCCTGCCCATGGCAGGGTGGTTGGGACTCAATGATGATCTTTAAGGTACCTTGCAATGCAAACCATTCTATGATTCTCTCAATTATAAGACATAATGCATAGGAATTATGCCCAAATAGCATGAAGAAATGAAAGCCACATACCACTAAAGAAAAAGGTAATATGTTGTAAACACTAAGAACCAGGGCAAGACCCCACTAAGACCCCAAGACTTAGACTGCACACTAATAGCCAGGGAAATGAGTGAACTTGGATCAGAGAGAGGGAGAGAACTAACTATCAACCTAGAAGGAAGACAGTATCTGATCAGTGAGTACATGTATTAAACAGAAATGTGGTATCAAACTACTGAAAGCCCACTCTATCTTCTATATCTATGTAATATATACTATTTTTTTTTCCTACTCTGAACCTGAGGAAGATAATATGAAAACTGAATTTTTAAAAAAAAAAATATTTCTATTTAATTATTTATACAATGATTTTATATATAAAAGATTTATTGCATCTTTTTCCTCCTCCTTCTGTGGCTGTCCTTTGGTCCTCAAGGACAATACCTCCATGCCTTCTACTGTAAATAGACTTAAATAACACCTAAGAAGGGGAAATGAAAATGAAGCAGGGAAGAGGTGAAAGAGAGAACAATATGAAAGAGGAAAAATGAAACCATAAGAGATTAAGTTAAACAGGGAGAAAAAAAATAGTTTGCATTGATGTTTTTATCACTGCGGTTTCGTTTCATTCTGGTCCTCAGTGAAAACAAGAGAAGTGCTAGCTGTGGAGAGGAAGAGGGAGGATAGTATTTTTACAGTTGATTGGAAGAAATATTAGACAGTTTTAATTTACAAAGAGGAGTAAATATACTTACTGAACCAGCCACACCAAGCATGTGAAATTTGCTATTGAGAAAAGGCACACAGTGGAACTCTTGGCATAGTGAAACTCTCAAGAGAAATATATCATAGTACTTGCACAACACTTGCACAAATCCTGTCACTATAACAAAGCAAGGAAAGGGCAATTGTTCCAAACACCTGCATTCTGCTCGTCAGTTCGTTGATCACACCCTCGAGATTCAGTTTTGTTAGAAACCTGATGATCTCCATGACAGCCTTCCAGTATTAAGCAGTAAAATCTCCACACCCAAACGTGTTAAAGTGGTGTATTCATGCATTAGAAAACATATGGTACAAATTTGTAATTTGAGTTTTGTGCCTTTGCCATTGCTATTAGAGACCACCTTTCTCCTCTAATCTCAGAAGGAAACAAGAAGTAAATACAGACGCAGAAATTTCCTGTTGGGTTTGCCTTGTTATGTTTTTCCTAATTTATTTTTTTATGTAAACACTTTCACCGATGTGTCTGATGACCTCCCCTAGTTGCATTATACGCCTTTTCTCAACAGCAGATTATTTGTGCTGAGGATGGCTTATTGAGGGGAACATTTGGTCTTTTTTGCATGGAGCAATCACAGACATTGAGGTTGGTATAAATTAGTATCTTAAAGGCCAAGTTCTCTCTTCATCTGTCAACCCACATCACCCTATCTCCACTCTGGACAACAACAAAATCACAGACAGAAAACAAAACAGAAGAACAAAGCAGCAGAAGACTGAAACAGCAAGGGTAATTCATGAACTAGCAGAAGTTCAATGGAGTGAAAGGGAAGTTTTAAGTTCACTTCTTAGATGCAACTGATTTGGAAAGAGAGATAGGACAAAACTCTACCTTATGTCCCTGCTAGATCACCAGGCAATTGGATCTCATCTTGCCATGACTGAGCAAACATAGCAAAAGCGGGTACCTAGTTTCTTGCAGTTTAAGCTGCTTATTTATTCATAAAGGACAGCTTGTGATCCACCTGATCAAATTGCCATACAGTATGCATTGGTTATCAGAGAATGCAACTAGAATGCAATATTTTATTTAATTATTTTACAGAAAACTTCTGTGAGAAGGGAAATTGAAGTTTTCCTGCAGAACGCCACCATAATTTCTTTAGATAAATATTGACAAATTAATATAATCAAAAGACTGTCTCTACATCAGCACCATTCAGTAGATTTGAGAATAGCATATGTCATCTTGCTAAAAGGATGAGCCAGATGTTCAGCTTCTTTGTTCAGAGAACTTACTAAATAAAGTTTGATAGGAGAAAGTGTCATGAGGCAGCCAGGATCAGATACGAAAAGGACTCTGTTGTTCAAGTGACAGAGGAACTTAAAGACCCTCTGAAGTAAACCTCCATCAGACCAGTGTGAGACTATGCAAAAACATAGCACAGTAGGCAAAAGCAAGCTAATCAGGCCCAGCAGCATTAATGTACCAGGAAATACTGGAACAGCAAAAGCAGAGGTTGTAACAGCAAGTAACGGGAGCAAGGGGGAAAGAAGACAAGCAAAAGGTAGTTTTAGTTCTGGATATTGCTAGTTCTGAAACGGTTTTCAGCAGACCTTGGTCTGCTTAGACAGCCAAGTAGCTACAGTACTATATACTGACATATGACATCTACCACACTCAAAATTACACAAGAAACTTTTAGACAAAGTATAAAAAGGAAGTAGAGTCTGCTACTGTTCTAAAAGTAAAGAGTCAATCTGTATAAAGCCAAGCTCTTTCAGACTGTATTACAGTTTGGGTCTACAGTAGGATGTTCAAAAGGACTAGAGAATTTAGGAATTACTTGTTGGCAAGCAAAAGTTAGTTGAGTTTGGAGGCTGAATGGTATCCCGACACCACAGACAAGAAAAAACTCAAAATAATGTGGGAGATAAAGACAGAAATGTGAACTTCAATCTTCAAGACTGTAAAACCAAACAGAAGGATAAAATATCACTAAACAAAGCCCTGTATTTGGGAAAGATGCAAAAACTTCAAAGGATTCTATCGTTTTGCAAGAATTTGGGAATATCAACAGACTTTTCACAGCGTAAACAGAAAGGATAACAAGAGTAACAATAGCTCCAAAGAATTTTTCAGAGAACTAGTGAATAATAGTACAGCAAGATATAAATAGACTACATCTGAAAGGCAGTACAAAATTTAAATTTAAAGGCATATATTTTTGGCTTCATATTAAGTGGACTCAAATGCCCAAGCCAAAGGAATATTCCAAAGTGCCAAAAAATTCCGTGTCATGGCTGACCTTTGCACATTTCTACTACCTCTGGTTGTCTGGAATTCATAATACTGTTCCTGCATAATAAATATAAACAAGTTGTCCACTGATGCATTCTAGCAGAAGGGTATTTTAGACCACTTTAAAGACTCAGTTAAAAAAAATATTAAAACCTGGAAGGCGTTACAACAATCTGATCTGATTGCTGCCCGATCTGATAGAACATCATCATGTAGCAGCACGAATTTAAGCAGTTTTCAGCTAAGTATGGTTTGAGATATGTTACTCCAGTTCTTTGGAAGAATTAGTTGAACCATCTTTATTAATGTGCTGAAGCACACAGCTTTACAAACTGCAAAAACTATAAAGCTTTGTCCTAAAGCAAACAATGTCATTGGCTAAAGTCTTACTTAACTGAAAACTTAAAACAGGAATGCACTGTTTGAGAAGTCTGGTCACATTAGTGAGAAAATGCAAATACAGAGGAAAAGGAATGCAAAAATAAAATCCAAGTGATGAGGGTCTGCACTTTAAGCTAATAATACTGTAGTGAATATAAAATAGCAAACACTGTCAATGCGGTTGGTACCATAAGGACCAGATAGACACAAGCAGCTCAATTTTAGTTGTATTCCCAGAAATGAGAAAGAAGGCAGGAATAGATACTGATTTGGAGGTGGTGATCTCAAATGAGAACAAACATACAGCATACTTAAACAAGTGAGCAGAAAAAGTGGTAGATATGTCTTCTCCTGACAGCTCTGAGACTGTTTTAGGAACATCACATTTTCTCCCACCAGGCAATGCATCACAGACCATAACAGTACATTAACAGGTAATTTAGGTAATGGAGTGTTTGTAAGAATTTGAAATGGCACCTTTAACTGCTGCTAGCATTATGCATACCTAGAAAATAATGATGTGAGGAACTGTTTCTTTAAAGAACTGCTGGTGGGGAGCTGTGGGGCTGGCTATGGTAGGAGAACATGCACACTAGCAAAAGCACTAAAACAGAGTGCAAGTGCATACTGTTTCTGAGTTTCCACTGAACACCATCCATCCACATCACTCATTAGAAAAGGTGAAAGAGAGGAAAATAAACTAATCTTTTAAAACATTTACTTCTATGACAAATTTTTACTCGTAATCTGCAAGAAAAATAAACACCACTTGAAAAAAGAAACAGAATTCTGAAACTATTCCTTCAAATACCATGGAGCTTCTTTACAGTCAAGAATGGTTTAGAAGTGTAAAAGTACACTCAGGAGTTCCAAGTGAAATAGTTGGCCATATATTTCATCTTCTTCAAACTAGAAAATGTGATGTCTTTGTATAGAATGTGGTGAACTATTGGCTTTACAAACATGTATTGTAGATCTTACCTACTTACGGACTTTGCTATCCTTAAAAGAGGAAAAACTCTTGAAAGTCAGCAACACTACATGGTCTTTCTTAACTCCTATTGCCAATATGCAGAAATGTCAGACCCCATACCACATGAATTATTCAGGAATCCACAGAGATCATAATTCTTTACTTTCTTTCATATTTACTTTTCATTCTGGTTCTTCATTGTCTTTAAATGAATTAAAGTTACTATATGTGAAATTTGATCATTAGAAAGTATTGGGTTTAAGGTAGAATTAATTTTAATCACAGTTTTTATTATCTTTTCTTTGCTAATAAAAAACTCAAACTTATTCTCCCTCTTCTCTTTCCTTACAATCTTATGTTAAAAATCCATGAAAAAACTGTTTCTTTTAAGAACATCAACAATTAAGGTTACTCATTTATAGATACTTAATAAGTTAGGAAATTAAAAGCTATTTGTACAGCATTATGTGTACACTGACATTCATTTAATGGACCACATTGGCGCAATATTTTCTGATACACCTACTAATATATTGCTTGACCTTTAAACTCACTTTTTAAAATGTGGGTCCATCTAGCTTGTAAACAAAATCAAGCAGGTATCTTCCAGATGATAAAGTGTCCGTGTGTTGTTGCATGTGCAATTATTAGGGGATACCTGAATATGCTTCAAAGAGGAAGCTTTTATACTTCATTTCACAAATTATTATAGAGATTACATTGAAATTCAGCTGCAGAGCATTTCCAAATGCCTAGCTTTTGGATCAACACATCTGTACTTCACATACCAGATAGAATATACACATTCAAGAAATTAGAGAGAGAGACAAAAATAAGAAAAAAAATGTGACAGTTCCCAAATGTAATCAATAATACTGTGGCTGGAATTATCCTCTGAAATATCAAGAGGCACACAGTCAGCACACTTTTAGATATTACATGACTACCCACACCATACCTATTTTGTGTTTGTCAGGAACGCTATTATACAGATACTATACAAAGACCTTATATTGAATACATAGTTTCCAGACTATGCAAAAGAATCCCAAAATAAAATTAGGTCAAAGCAATTTCACGTTAGATTTTCCCATTCTCTTTCAGAAAGGAAGAAGAAAATATTTCCTTACAGCTGCCCTGGTACAGCCCTGTTTACATATTATGTCAAGTTTCCAAACCTCCTTTGTTTTGATTTGTTGACACAGTGTCGAGTAAAATATTCTGGATCATTAACCAGGCCTAAATATTTTTTTCTGTTTGGTTTTACATAAACATGTGGTTGGATGGTTTTATTTAATTCAGAATTTTTCAGTCCTCACAAAAATTATATGATGTGCTTAAGGCACACTTGAGGATAATTTCATGAAGAGGGATTTTCCTGTTTTACACATTAAACCTGTGGATCAGATGGAAAGTATGACCGACAGCTTGTTTTCTTGTTCTACTCTAGACCCTTTCAGGACTTTGAAAGAAGAAGCTGATTTTCTCTTTTTAAATATCTGAGACACAGAGCACATCTCCAGCTGTTCCTGGCATCACCCAGGCAGACTTCGGCTGCTCCTCTTGACATGAGGAATTTTACCACTGAACCAAAATGAACAAGATGAAATGATGGCCCCACAAGAGCTGCGATTCATGATTCCATCTTTCTTCATAGGTAACAAGTATCCATCCCATCTCTACAGTTATCTATTGGGGTCTGGCTTCATGAGCCCTTATGTCTTCCTTTCACAGAGCTGGGTTTTAAGCACCCTGTCATAATTTCAAAATCTAACAGATGTAGTGATTAGTTTCTACCGACTCCATCTGTTCAGCTATGAACTTCTTCCTGCCGGGCTTGTAAATGCAGATGGGAAAGAAAATTACGCTCAATTGTTTTGATTTTGGGGTGGTTTCTTTTCATCTGTACAATCTCCTGGAAGCTGGAATAGAAAACAACAAAAAAGCCCAAAAGACGAAAACCCAAAGCAGACAGACATAGCAAAATTATTCCCATCTAGGTCAAATAAATCTATGGAGATAATCCACTGGTGATAGTCTTGTGATGTAGAATTTGAAAGGGAAAATAGTGTAAGCCATTAGTGGATGAAAGCTGTAACAAATATATAGTAAGTAAAATAGATCAACCAAAAAATACCATCTCTTGTAAATGTATGCACTAAATAATTTTTTTCTGTGCTTCCTCATGTCTTTAGACAAAATCCTTTAGATTTCATAAACAAAGTTCTGACATTGAGGAAAGAAAAGTAATTATTAGTATGACAAGTCCATTACTAAGACAGCTCAGTTAATGTCTAGCTCATAGGAATTCCACCCCCACTTTCTCAGTCAGCCATAAGAACTTTAAAATGTGTTAATAAATCTGACTAAATCCCTTAAATAACTGATTGAGTCTTATAATTTTAGAAATTCTAGTAAAAGTACTATTGAAAATCATTAATAATTCTATAATCTTATGAGCACAAACCAACTTCAGTCACAACATGAAGTAATATATTTTTTCAGCATTATGCTAATAAAACTTACATAGCTCATCATCTAAGCAAAGTGTCCTGTTTGGTGATCTTGATTATATATCAAGCCCCAAATGCCCCACATACATGCAGAGGGAAAGAGCAGCCACTTAGTTTTAAAGCTCCTCTCCACGGGATAAACAGTATGGGAGCAGGGATCATTTTATTAGAGCAGAACAGGAAGGAAACCAAACACATAGGCTCTCTGCAGAGTACTTGCATAATTTTGAGAAGCATTCTACTCTGCCCTATGGGCAGAGACTAAATACTGGCCTGTGTAACATCAGTATGGCTCATGAACTTAATGGTGCAGATAGGAAATAGAGTGGTATTTGCCAGTAGTTTTATAGACATCTGCTTTCTGTTGCTAGCAGGGTGCAATGCTGGCCAAGAACTGCATCTGTCTGCTCTCAGAAATTGTCATGTGTGCCCTTAAAGAGAGGCAAAAATTTTCAGGAGTCTCCTGAAAGATTATGTAGAGATCCAAAAATGGATTTCAGACATACAAATCCAGTGTTGCGATCCTGAGAACCACTTCACTTCACAAGCACCTCATTACTCCAAGGACACCCAGCAGCGTCTCAGCTTTGGCAAATCTCTTTGGCCTCCAGCTGATGGGTGAAGCCAATGAAGTTTCAAAACTCAGGGATTTTTCTACCCCTGTTCCTTTCTGATCCCCTATGCAGTTTTATGGTATGCACAATACAGAGGTACAGGATCAAACATCCATCAAACACCATACAAGTATCAGTGGCTGTTTCAACTGACTTGATACAACTTGAAGGAAGAACTGCTCTTCACTTATCCCATGTTCTATTACACAAACACCTCCATAGTGCTACCTTAAACTAAGGTGAGGGAAACTCACCTTCATTCCCTTCTCTGCCTGAACAGACCCAAACATTTTTCCTGGGTTATATGGGTGCTCCTCAGGAAGGTGGAGGAATAAAGTTGGGACCCTCCCAAATAAAGTACAGAATTAATTCTAGGTCCTCCATATCTGAAAGAAAGCTCTCGACAATTTAGCAATTACAGTCTAATGTTGCCTAGCTTGAAGGTAGCTGCATCTTTTCTCCCATTGCATTTCAGAAGAGTAACTGCTCAAAAGACTGGGTAAAGAAGGCAGCACTGATCTTCTAAAGAGCAGTTTGGCAGAAGAAAAGTCCCTTGTCTCATATTCCTGCTGTGGAAAGCACCTATGCTTAAAGGAGGGATGAGCTGAGTACAAGCTCTGACACTGGCAGACAAACTCCCTCCAAGGTCCTTCAGGATCCTGCAGTGGAGAGCTGGACACACCAGTTCCCTGCTGTTGCTCCTATTGTCTGAAACCACCTCTCACAACTTCAGTGGCAAACCAGTGCCATTTGATTACAGATAGCTAGAAATTTATCAAGTTAGAAAATACCGATCCAGAAAGACACAAAAAAAANAAAGAATAATTTTAATAAAATTGTATTCAGGGAAAATCCAGTTGAAATCACGATGTCTTCTATGTCAAAAATAGACAACACATTCAAACACAGCTCCTGGTGCAAGTCATTTGTATATGGACTTACCTGTGAAAGAACATTTATCTGAAGGCATTACACAATTAGATGCAATGATTCAAAATGAATCAAAATCCCAGTAGGACAACAACTTAGTGTTTTCAGCTGCAGCATTTTAAGGTGGTTTGTTTGTTTCTTTTCTGATAGCAAAGAGCAAAATGGAAAACAAAACACTTTCTTTAGAAATAACAATAACAAAGATCAGAGTGCAGTGAAGAATAAAAATGTCATGTTTTCCTGTGTTTTTAAACTGACTTAGAACACTTTAATGCCTTGCAACACTATGGGAAATGATCTTAGAGTGGTAGTAACAAGTGTAAAGTATCGCGTTTTCCCACGTGATTTCCTAATTATAGCTGAGTAATATGACAGTCAATATTGCACACAATTATATGATGAATTAGGTCAATTGAAATCAGTGCACAGTTAAAACAACCTTCCAGGATGAGCTTACAACATAAGCAATAAAAATATTTCAGATTAGGATAATAATGTCAGGCTAGAATAATGATCCTTTTTACAAAGTATGGGAATGGTTTGTTATTCCCTCTACACCAATAAAAGTACCATTGTTACTTTTATATTGAATAGATGTATTTTATTTACACAGAATATTTTCACACAATTAATTGTTGCACATAGAATTTATTCCTTCTTTTAATATACAACCCATTTTAATAATGCTAAAGGGAAGTACAAGGTTCGGAGTTTTCTTCAATTCTTATAAATTAAAACCTTTATGCTCTGTCATACATAAATACGTGCCTGTGCACGTCTGTTTGTGTACAGACATACTCCTCACAGAAAAATAATGTTTAAATAATTTGACTCCACTATTTCAATATGGCTGTTATGTTTTCACATTGCGTATTTGTTACTATTATTTGGTGTGTGATCCCAAGCAAGCATATATTTCTGTAATAAAAATATGAACATCTACAAATAGTTAAACAGATAGGATTAGTTTATTTCTAGCAGTTACAAGACTAGCAGTATCTTATGTGAAAGCAAAACAAGTTATGGATTTCTCCCACAACCCATCCCTTTCACAGGAGCTTCATATACTGTTCCTTTCTTCAAAGGCATGAATGCGTTGCAATTCCAGAGAAATTCAGAATGGATACAGATCAAAGAAAGACAATCTACTTTCTGGCTGGTGAACACCTTCTCAATTTGTTTCTGCTGGGATTTCATATTAACCAAGCTTTTTATGAAGGCAAGATTCTGTATCTCATACACAACTAATAAAAATCCGCATTAAAGACACAAAGGTTTGAAAGTTAAGCACTCAAAAGTTAGAAAATGCTTAAATTAGTGTTCCCTTTGCAGCCAAAGTTTACACTGCATGTACATATGCACCACAAAACAATCCTTAGCTATTTTTCCCACCGGCTGTGAGCCAAATAACATATCATACCCCAGTCCCATCTTCACAGACAGCTGAACTGCTTCAGTTGAATTTTTTCCAAAAAGATTTCCTTCAGGAAACCATCCAACATGACTTTTTCAAGCAAAAGGTTAATGTTTCAAACCTTAGCAAATGCAACCGGTCGTACTTTGAGTTCTCATGGACTCTCACAGATGGTTCCTTAGACAGGGCTGCGACATCTTTGCAATCTTGCATATAGGCAAGATGCAAGGACACAAAATTCAGTAGAAGAGAAAAGGGTCCAGCCATTGTGCAACTCACATATCCTCCTCTGCCATACAGGGAGCAGGAGAGGGATGGGATAGGAGACTACAAACATTACACTTAGGCCACAAAGTTATTTCAGGACTGAAGTATTGCATGAACCTGATCCATGCACCTGCTCTTGGCACCAGACTAGTACCCTACCTGGCCGTCTTCAGGTCTGCCTCAGATGCCGTGGATCCTCAGATTCAGTTGTGCTGACCTATCCCACAGTGTACTATTTCCTGCCTGATTTCAAGACAAAATACATGTATCTGCTCAGCAAGCCTAGATGCCACTGTTTTATAATCTGTACTTCTGCCTACTTTTTCCTTCCAGGTTGGGCATTCAACATTACACTACTGTTTCAAATTCATAGCAAACCAATAACCAAAACCAGGCAAGTTTCTTCAGCCATTTGAGCTAGGAACATGATCTAAATTCCTGCCCTACACAACACAGTCTAACAAGAGGTCTGTACTAGATTACATGAAAAGGACCTACAAGCAAATTTTATCGCTCTTGCAATTATTAAATCTATTACTAAGTAATATGATTTTGTATCATTTATATGATATGACTTTGATGTGTGATTACATATAACTCTAGCATTTTAATTCCTCCAGTAGAATATAAAACCGAATTGGCCAATTTCACTGTATACTTATGTCTTTCATGTTCATTTGAACCACGTGCATTTACTATGAGCCAATTTCCTGAATGAATGCAAAGCCATCTCTGAAATTCCATTATAACACGCATGCCTGCCTTGCAAAGCCCCATGCTGCACTGAGATTGTTTCTGGTACTCCTGCTACAGTATTTGAAGTTAGATAAGGTATCACTCCACTACACACTGGAGCATGAAATGTTGGCATATCCTTAAATTGTTTGGAGTGGTCTTCTCTTTCCATTAAATGTTTTTTATTTCCATCACAGTGAGAACAGAATGAAATCCAGGACTGAGTCTCTCTGCAGATTTAATTGTTTCCCTTGTTTTAATTGCAATTTAAAAGCATATTAATACCTATCTACATACCTATCTTTACTGTACCAGCTCAAATGAAGTAATTTCTTGCCTTCAACAAATTATTTCAAAGCAGATTAAAAAAGTATAAGCCATTGCTTTAAAAAGTACAGCTGTGGCTGAGGTGTATGTACACTGGCAGCAATTAGACAGCATTGTGCTAAAGACATCCAGACAAGGGATCCTCTTCTAGCTCCTTATGGTTTTCACAATTTGGACTGAACTTTTATAAATTGCTGTTACACAAACTGGGCTCTCCCTCCCAAGAAACCACAACTTAAGCAATGGAGATACAGGTCTGAAATATATTCAATAGTTTTACCTTCAAGGCATGAGAAATAAATAATGGTCTGTTCACCAAAGAAACTTACTGTGTAGCATGAAATTGCTACAGCTTGCGATGGCAACAAGGAGGCAAGCTTTCTTTGGTGGAAGCTGTATGTCAAAGGAGTTATCAGGCCTGTGGGGCCTTAAAAATACAGCGCTCCATTCTCTGAGGTATTTGCTCTTCAGCTATAGAAGTTCACAGGGCTTTTTGTGGCTGAGCTTGAATCATACCTTAAAAATGAAAACCATGTGGACCTCTATTTTTACTGCTGTACCATTAAACTTCTGTAGATTGGCGTAAGTGGATTTACTGACATATAACTGAAAGCAGATCCTTTTATCTTCTCACCAAGAATAATGACGTTACACTGAGGTGATCATCGTTAAAAAATGTCTCCACAGCTTCAGTGCCCAAATGTTTTCCTTAGCATTCAAGAGAATCAAAAGTCCTGTTTCTTTGCACATTAAAAAAAAAAAAAAAAAAAAAAGGCATGGCATCAACACAGAGGACAGCACTTGAATTTCCACACCAAATAATAAGTGGAAAAATAAAATAAAATGTATTTCAGCCATTTTTGACTTTTGAAGTGCAACAGGAAGTTGCACTTTACATAAATCTTTATCACACCTTTCAAGTTATTTAAGGAAATTTTTTCTATTAAAATATAACACAAATAAATGAGAACTAGGTGTTAGTAAAATGAAATAGTTCAAAGGAATTCTCACTAGTACTTTCTGAACTCTGTGTCTCATTCTGCATCTACAGAGAATACCAAGATCCCGCAAGTGAAAAAACAAAGTGGATACTTAGGGAACGTCCTGCACTTGGCATTTTATCCTGAGTATTACAGTGATGCAATGAACAGGTTATATGCCCATTAAAAAGACTAATAAATGAAACTTTTTCAGCTTCTAATGAACAAAAAAATTTATTATGTACTATTTATTCATGACTGAATAGCAATTTATGCCCATTATTAACATTTAAAAAACAACCAGACTTTGGTTTTCAATAAAGATCTTCATTTTCATTTTTTTTCAAATTCTCTTAAGGCTGCCGAAAAACAGTCTTCATTTTGTCTTGCTTTTTCTAGCCATTCCACAGTCTCAGCTTTTTTCCTTCTGCTTAGAGTACTATAACACTTTTAACTAGACAGATAAAAGCTAGTTATGTTTATCACGCAAAGAGTTTTGAATAAATTGGAAAGATATGCAGTCTGGAGAAAAGAAGTTGGCTGGAAGCTTTGCGTGTTCGCATAACAACAATGTCTAGTTTTGACACTGAAGGCGGCATCTGTGTTTCTTTGTAGGGTGAAAGCAAATAAATCCTGATGGGCTAAATACGGCCTTGAGATATTTTTTAAGAATGAAGTAGCTATTTTTACATTTTGTTGCGATGTCTCAAGCAGACATTTGTCAGGTTAGTCCTTTAATGCATCAGGGATTTCGTTTACATATTAATACATTCAGAGTAGCTGCAAAGTTTTTGATAAATATTTGTCAAGTCTTCATGGCTATAGGGAATTTTTAAATATAAAAATTATGTTAAATATAAATAAGTTGAGTTCTATCCAGCCAAAAAAAAACTGGGCAGAGTCAAACAAAGAGGCAGAGCTTCAAACTGCAAATGCATGTTTTAATGGCACACAAAGAAACAGCCAGAAAAGTGTGGATCTTGTGCACTGTGACAATACTTTTCTTGCAACTCCCACATTGTTTTGGTAAATAGTTCGTTAAATGTTGCCTCACACGTATTGCCTCACACATACGGAGTTTTTAGCTAACAGTGAACAAGTTTTACATAAATTTATATATCTGAGGCAATGAGGGAGGAAGCTACTTACTCATCTTCCCCAGATAAGTAGAAACTTTCCTCATAACGACAGCTGAAATGGAGTCCCACCCTGTAAGGATGAATTTCTCATGCAAGTTGGAGAATTCACCCCAACCCTCCTTTCCTCTTGACGGCAGAATGCGAACATACCGTCTTCAGCACAAGTGACTTGATTGAGCATCTCTGTTTTAAGCCTACTCACACATCTATTTTTATCTTAGGCGGGCCATGTGGTTTTGAACTGTCATGTTTACTTGAGGCATTAGATCAGAACTAGCAGACACATGGCACTCATGAAAAACTGCAACATGAATCATCACTGTTTAGTAGCAGTGGAATCATTCACCTCAGCTCACAGTAAGAATAACTAATCCCCAAATCAGAACAAGCCTTTCTAAATGATTAGCAGAGGTTATGGCAATTTGAAAAGACACTGCAGAGTCAACTTTTAGAAAGGGACCAGTACCATTTCTCATTTTCTTTTAAGCAGTAAGAAATGTTTGTTAATATGGGGGAGGAGAAAAAAAATAATCAGCAAGCGCAACACATAGAAGTCATTAATTCAGTAGGACAGTCCTAAGTGATTTTCACATTCTCATTTTTGTTTCTTGCAGAGAAAGCAGGTAAGACACAGCAAAGCTGGTCTGATTCCTTTGGCCAAGGAGACCCTCATGATGAGGGGATGGGGACTGCAGGTGCTGTTCACGTCCCCCAAGCAGAGAGATAATTCTGTTCAGCTTGTGCCCTCCAATCAGAAATTTTGTCAAAAAGGTGACAGTTACAACACCTGTCCTCATACTTGTTGATTTGCACAGCATACAGGCTGAGATGACAGCAGCTCTGAATTTGCAGTATTAAGAACACGGTGTATTGCATTATACTCAGTCCTCTGCCACACGTATTTGGCTGAGAGCTTTTCCCCGCCTGTTTATTCTGTTGGAACTCAGTCTTTTTGTATCACTTGTCATTTTGAAAGACATTTTACATTGGTTTTGCTGCTAACTGCTAATGTACAAAACAGTGGAATAGATGAGTATTTTGTTGTCCTGAAGATAAGCAATACAGATGGACAGCTGGGGGAAGGAGCTGTGATATAAAAGCATACCAGAACAGTAAGAGTGTAAAATCTGATTATTTCTACCATAAATCCCCACCACCAACATAGAAGATACAAAACAATCAGAAAGGAGAAAGAGGCAGAAAAACCAGAGGAAAGATGAAAAATGGAAATTGCAAGAGAGTTGACAATAAAAGTGCTGATAAAAGTGCCAGGGGCAGCTTTTCATCTCTCTATTAGTTTGTTTTCTTAGTTTCTTCTGTAGTCGGCTAGAATTACAGAGTAAGCTATTTTTCCATGTGTTCTGGTTTTGGCTGGGATAGAGTTAATGTTCTTCATAGTAGCTCATATGGGCCTATGTTTTGATTTTTGTGCTGAAAATAACGTTGATAATACAGGGATGTTTTTGTATTTCGACAGAGTCAAGGCCTTTTCTGCTCCTCAAGCCACCCCATCAGTGAGCAGGCTGGGGGTGCACAAGAAGTTGGGAGGGGACACAGCCGGGATAGCTGACCAAAGGGATATTCCATACCATATGACATCATGCTCAGCATATAAAGCTGGGGAAGAAGAAAGAAGAAGGGCAAGTTTGGAGTTATGGATTTTGTCTTCCCAAGTGTCTGTTCTGCATGATGGAGCCCTGCTTTCCTGGAGATGGCTGAACACCTGCCTGTTGTTGGGAAGCAGTGAATGAATTTCTTGCTGATCTTTGCTGGCGTGTGTGTCTTTTACTTTACCTATTAAATTGTCTTTATCTCAACCCACAACTTTTTTCACTTTTTCTCTTCCAATTCTCTCCCTCATCATGGTGAGGTCAGGGGGGAGGTGGGGTAGAGATCGAGTAGCTGTTTAGTGCTTCATTGCTGGCTAGGGTTAAACCATTACATCATGTGAATAAAAATAATTGATTCAGTCTCAGTGTGGGCACCATTAGAATTTAATAAATCTGAATTTGAAGGGGCACTGTTACTATATTGGGCATTTATAGAACCTGAACCTGCGGTCTCCTCAGAAATGAGTTCTACTTTCATATCAAATGAAATAAAAAAAAAAAAAAAAAGTTTCTCACATATTGGCTAGCAGAACATAGCATCAGAAATACCAGCAAAAATCACCCAGCCCTGCTTTGATTTCTCTTCCAATTCACAAAAGTAGCAATACTACTTTCTGCAGAAAATGCTAATGTTCCTTGAATTTATTTAGACTTTTTACTTCTGTGTCCTCACCTCTCTCAGAGTGCTACACACCAGGTGAACCTCTTGGCATGGAATTACTGACTATGTTGGTTGATTTTATTAAGTTACCCAGAACAGGAAACCCAAGTGTCTCAAGCAAATGAGGACCTCTTTTTCTGCTCCTGCGAGCTGTAACTACCTTCCACGCAACCTCATTTGAGAGATTTTCTTGCTCTGACTGCACATAGTCAATAAAGCCTGAGGTAAGAGGGAAAAATTGTAATTAGTTATTGCTCTCGGGTGAGAGCTCCCTGAGAAATATGGATCCCTGGAAGAGTATGTTATTGGAGTTGCCCTCTGGGTAGTATGTCCTCACCAAACTGTATTTCAGATTAAATCTTTTATTATTACAAAAGTAATCTACTACAGGACTGATATTTTTCTCCTTTTTCATGGTCAAAAGAATCCATGTTCATCTCACCATCCTGGCTTCAGACCCACCTCTCTTACAAATAAGAGATTTCACCTACCTCGGAAATTGCATAGCAGATCTGCTGATGCTGGAGCCTTGCAGGGCTTTTTGGACACTCCACCCACTCCCAGAGATGCCTTGATGTCACAGCAGCTGGGCTCAACAACATCCCCACCTCTTTAGGGCTTCCACAGGCCAGTTGCTGATGCTGCTGAAGCATCACAACACAGGAGCATCACCCAGAAGAACGTGGGGAGAGCGGACAAGTGGGACTCATCTGTGATCTCTCCAGAGTGACCTGCAGGATAAAACAGATGGGAAAGCATTGCCGCATTGTCTTGTCTCCTGGTGAGAGCACGATCACGAAGCATGATCTCTTCTGGCTGAGATCCTGCTGACATGGATGACACTATTGTTTAACCCACTTTATGTACTTTTCCTTGTCTCCAGCCAAGTTTTTTCCTTGTTTGGAGATATGGATTAAGATATGGAGATACGGACTAAGCCATTCAGGCCATGGTACTGGACTCTGTCAAAAGCTATTTTGAAATCCAAGAAGGCTACCTCTGTAACTTTCCCATCTGTTCTTTGCATAGTTTCCCTAAAAATAAGTATACCAGACAACATCACACTTGATATTTTTACCTTTTATAAAGTTATACTGGCTTGGTTTTGTCATCCAGGATTTTTCCAGATGTTTTGTGATCTCACTTACAATTAACATATCCAAAATCCAAACCTTACACTAACACTGACATCAGACAGAGACATGTACTTAACATCATTCCTGTGATTTTTGTAGTTACCTCTGAGCCTTTTCTGTGGAAGAAAACAAAATGCATGGAAATAACAACTTTGAATAGCATCACCAACTCCTAATAATCTATTTAAAATTAATGCTTTATTATATTTCACTGCTGAACATTTACACTGCAATATGACCGTAGCTCTGTATTTCGATGGAAATTAGACACTGCATAGTTACATACACCCTGGGCTGAGCTCACTGTTATTCACTCCACAGATCTGAAATTAAAGTGGCATTCCTAATTTTCATAGTGAACAGTGAAATGAACTAAGCAAAACGTGGCAGTATATATGACTCTGCAGCACTAATTACTACACTGGCAGGAGCCACTGGCATTCACATATAACCTTAACAAGGCTTTGACTCAGAATGTTATTTTCCTACACGTTACCACCCTAAACTGAGTCCATTTTCATGAACTACTGACATTTTAGCACTAGCAGGACTATTTACAGCACAACCTGCTGGCCAAAAATGAGCACATAATTTATTGACGCAGTAGGTGATATTCCATTATTGGGTTATCAGTATTACAATAATTAATTTCCTTTTACCAAAATATCATCCTCTTAACTTAGTTACAGTGACTTGGATAATTCTTGGTAAAGAAGAGGGATGAAAGTCGAGAGAATCATCCCTGCTTAATTAAGCATAGTTCCTGCTTGATGACCTGAAGTGTTTTAAAAAGGAAAGTAATTTTTATATACAAGTGATGCTAACTTTCACTTGACAATTGCTTTTCCTTTGTTTCAAAACAGAAACATTTGAATCAAAGTTTACAAATGTTCAGGGGAGAAACCCGTTTCTCCTATGTATATTTGTGAATCATCTAGTGCATTCGTTTCAGGTCACTGAGAGCATATAAACTATTTCCCAAGAAGACACTGAAGTGAGCAGAAATACACCAGCCAAAAATGGCAAAATGTGAACATTTTTTTGGGAGTGAAATGAAGCCGTGAGTGATATTTTGTGGGATTCACTACTGTCAAGTTCCAAATTATTTGGTAGAAGGAAGTAATTTAAAAATATATCAATATTTCTTCAAGCATTGAATGATTTACTATAGCTCTGTCAAATCTTCCAGAACTGAAAACCGTTCCATCAAAGTCAATGTGAACTCTGCCAGTGAATTCAAGAGGAACAGGCTCATAGTAAGCATACCAAATAAAATCTAATATTAAACTTTGCAAACCCTTTTAAAACCACTTTATTGGTTGTTTTGTACTGAAGCAATAAAACACCACAGCCTTAGAATGATAGTCTCTCACTAAAGTGGATTAATAGCTCCTTGGAAGAGAAGATTACTGAAGAGATAGGTACAAAGACTGATATGCCTGTATAAAAATACAAGTACTTCTTACATACATGAGAATAGTTTATTCAGCTTTGAAGGTTAAATCACCCAAACCACTCTCCTGCCCTCCGGCCATTAGCTTCTACTCACACACAATAGAAGGCTCACCCAAAGCGTAGGTGCAGGGGAGATGCTGGTGGGAAACACAAAGCATACCCCTGAGCTGCAGCTATAAAACTGATTTGGCAGCCTTCAAACAGACAGCAGTAGGTAATGAAAAGTGGTGACTTGTCTTAAACGATTTATTTTTTTTTTAATTAAATGATTTTAGTTTAAAAGTGAGTGCGTTTTTTCTTTTCCCAAGTCTCCTTGCCACTTGCACAATAAGAGGCCTTGCATGATGCTTGTGTAAAAGCGGGAGGCAGAGGATCACTGAAATAGCAAGGTGTTAATTATATCTTGTCAAATTCAGACATCTTGGACTTCTTAACTAAAGTGGCAGAGGAATTTTTTTATGGTTATTTTCTGAAGTTCTCAGTAAGAAGAAAACGTTTGGGTTTTTTTATTCCAGCTTTTTCCCAAAAAACTTTTACCGTTGCTCTGCCATGTGCTATTAGTCTGTGAGTTTCTGATTCTATGGGCTGTAGTACAGCGGTAAAAATTATCTCCTGGTTAAATGTATTTGCAGAGAATCATATAACATGCAGGTGCATTTGGAGAAGATAAATCAGAATGAGATACATTATTTTATATCATTAAAATTTTACATTGATGTAAAAAAATTTTTAAATTAATAAAATCTTACATTGCCACCACATTCTCTTAAAAATCACCTCTTCTCTTCTGGGAGATGATGTAAAACCATAAATAAGAAAATTTAATGTGCTCCATTAAATCTTAAGAGCCAGAATGTACAATCAAAGGTGGTATTCAGTTTGGACTGTTTAAAGCTGAAATTAGAAGGGATTACTGCTGATCTCCCAGAGCAGCAGGCAACATGGGCTGGAAGAAAGGTAACTACAGGGAACTCCAGACACCAGAAGTTATATAGAGTCCACCAAAGACTTTACCAGAAGGCACAAATCTGCTGTCCAGCCACTAGAAATCCTGTTTCATCAGCCACAAAAGCAGATGAGAGAATAAGCTGTACTGATGACAGGCTTGACTTGGGATATACAGACACGAATTTGTGCAAGAAACATGAAATAATTTAGGTTAGAGGTGATACTGGAGGTCATCATGTCCAACCCCCTGTTCAGAGCAAGACAAGCTTTGAAGATGGCTATCACCTTGTGCTTTTGAAACGTGGTGGTACAGCTTCCTGGAGTTTATTACCATGGAAAGAGAAATTTTGCCTACCACAGAGGGGCTGGTACCAGCCAAGATGGAATAGTCAAGGGCCTCAGATATTGTCTCCACTGCAGTGGAAAAATACCAGAGAAAGAAAAGGGAAAGCAACAAAGATCACATCACCCACATACCAGATGAATGCATGAAGTTCAAGGTCTCATACTCACAAAGGGACTTGGTTGTCATGAGTTAAGCAATAATTGGAGCCCAGGGGTCAGCACAGTTTTCTGTTGAGGAATGAGCACTCCAAACTTGCATTACAGTCGCAATCCTTCCCTGGTGGGGGGGTCAGTTACAGTGGTTTTTGCAAACCAGTATATCTTCACCACAGATAACAGATGTCAAATTACTATTTTAGGAAGCAAGGATTGAATTTCTTCAGGCAATCATGGATTAAACTTCCACCTTCTTCATCTTCCTCTAATGACAGTGTTACCTAGAGAAGAAGGAGCAACAGAGCACGTGGTATTTCAGGTATCTGGGGAACTTAATGGATGAAAATTAAGGCAGCCTAGAAATTACTAGAAGTCATTGCTCGTCGTGGATTATAAAAATCAAAAATTTGAATCCTGAAATGTAATTTAGACTTTATCACTTGTCCAAGTGACATTGCAAAAGTTTCAGTCTAGGCCACCAGGCTGCTTTGGCATGGACTATTGTAAATTCTCCTGCTGGAGCCCTCGCACACAGCTCTGCCTTCAGTGTCTTAAGCAAAAAAATAGGCCTGAAACTGTAATCCAATGAACAAATTGTTTCAGATTACAAATAGCTGAATTTATAATTGATAACAGAACTTAAAGCATTTTTCTTATGCTGGCTTCAGAAGAAAGTAAATACACGCACAAACTTTTGCTGTGAGTGGTAGCAACTTGGTAGCAATGTTTTACTGATAACAATTTTTTTGCCTCAAGTTTTTTAACTTGTCAACTTACTGGCAGTAGCCTTTTTAAAAAAGTGAAATGGGTTTATCTTTGTAAAATTCTGTACCAAGTATTTATTTTGCAACCATGGTGCCAAAACTAAACAGCTAGATAGATATATATTTATATTCCCGCAGCCACAGGACTGTTTTTTTTTATTAAAGACTCCATGAATGTGTTGCTAAGAAACAAAGTCCTTACGATATCTATGTCAATCTTTAACTTATACTAATTATAAACAATTTTTAATTGCATTTGAAATTATATTTTTAATATTTAATGATTGTCCAATCATTTCACATATCATCATGTTTACAGGAGGCAGCAGAAAAAAGGGGCAAGTGAGGTAAATGGATTTGTTATTAGAGCATCATCATTTGGAGTTGCTGAAATGTTCACAGGAACTACTTATTACTACTTATCAGGGAAGAAAAACTAACAGATGATAGTGAAAAACCTGCAACAGTCATTGCCTTTTTCAGCCCTCACAAAAAGAAATTAATTGTGACCTAATTAGTTTAAATAACCGGGAAAGCTTGGAAAAGCCTGAAGAAAGAATGAGATAATGAATCCGTGAGTATCATTTAAGAATGCTATAATGGTAAGCATGTGTAGGTCCTGCTCACCAGCCTGATCTCCTCCCATCAAGCGCATGGGTTGACAAAACAGCTGATTAAAATTAACAGCTTTTCAGTGAGGGAGCTCTCATTGCCTTTCCCTTTGCTGATCCACTTCCTCCCACGCTCACTTTGCTTTGCCTTTGCAAAATTTCTGGCACTGCAACATCAAGCAATTGGACCCATGACGCCTGTAAACAATTACTCCTTCTTTTACCACACTCACTTATTATTTTTTTTTGTCTTTTTTTTCCAGATCAGTCAACTCACAGTGCATTCAAACACCAAAACCAGTGCAAAGGCAGCAGGAGCACCCGCCAGACACTGAATTGCACTGAATTTTTAGAGTTGGAAGGGACCATAGAGATCATCTAGTCCAACTCCCCTGCTGAAGCAGGATTGCCTAGAGCATATTAGAACATGTTACTCAGGAACACCTGTCCCTCCAGCTGTGGTTCAGCCAGATTGCTCTGAAAGCACCCCAGCAGCCCAAGAAGCTGAGGGACCAGCAGCCTGGCAAACGTTTTGGTGTAGAGGGGATCACTGACTTAATCTGAATTGCTGTATTTACAACAGAAAAAGGTCCCCTTCCAAAGCATCTAACCGGATGTACTAATGGTCATAGGGAAGTGAGCTGTGATAGTGGTTGTTCCATGTAGAGAATCAAATATGATATTTTCCCCATTGTTTACCCAGCTCTAGTGCCCAAGACAAGAAGCCGTGAGACACAAAATACCTTTCATCACCAGTCCCCTGGTGGTGCATCCGCTGGTAATGAGCAGCCCACCTTTCAAAAGTAATTTATATGAGAATAAAAAGCATGTTGTTACTGAACCAATCAACATAGCACTAATTGCAGTATTTTCCATTTGAGATACACACTTATACTATCTGATGGCCATCGGGTACTGGAACTCATAATTGGTTTTCTTCCTTGCAGCTATTCCTCATCACAAAGTAGTAAACCCAGGTTTATCTCAAGAACACAAAATGCAACTACTAATATTAAATAGTCCCTCTTTTATTTCATCTTTGGAACAGCATTACGCTGTTAGTCTTTAAGATTTCCTAGTAAGTATTAAAACTAACTCACATTCAGCAGGAACGCATTGTCTGTTCAGGGAGTAAATACTTGCCTCAATATAATGCAGCAAGACTGAATTGAAAATCATTGTTTTTCTGAAATCAAAGAACAATTTTGCCATTTTTAAAGTTGACAGATCACAGAAGTTTGAAGTGAAAAGTCTTCAGATTTTTAAGAGAGCAACAAAAGGTTTCATGACAGGTATAAATCCCCTTGGGATCTCAGCACTTCTCCCAGGACACAAGTGATGACCATTAAATCTCATGTCACTTAATCTCAGTTAATCAGAAGGGTGCTGTTTCACCAGTAAAATCCTGGAGGAGCATATCAGCAGAGGGGCACATCTAAAAGGTCTGAACGCTTTGTCCTAATGGATCACCATGGCTACAGAACTGGTACGTATGCTGCTCCTGAAATAATGCCTAACACATCAGACTAAAGTAATAAAAATACTTATATATTAATATCTTATATATAATATAATACTTACATACAAACACACAAGGTGGACACTCTGTTTCAAGAATCAGATCAAGACCTTGAACCTTGTTCTCCATCTTTGTATCTAGGTAACCACTACAGACATTTGCCTAATCCCAGGGATGAGCAACTTGTTACTGACACATTCTTTGCTTCAGCAGGTTGATTCAGCTCAGGCTAGGACCTCAGTTTTCTACAATGTGCTTCCTTATATAGCCTGCCATTGCCTAAAATCCCAATTAGATTAAAATATTCTCCCACCTGAGGATTTCCTCAGTCATTAGTCAGAAACAAGATTGACTTTCTTCCTACCAGAGCACTTACTGCTCCAGCCTGCTCTGGAGGCACTAATTACTGCCTAGCAGTAAACAGGCAGCTCATGACTGCTTGCATCGTTAACCAACCTCTAAAGAGATCATCAGCACAGTGCTGAGCAGACTGCCCTTTTCTCCCTGCCTGGGCAATACTCAGATACTAGTGTGAAGCTATCCCATTGTTGTTTTTTTTATAATCTCATATTCCATAAAACATATAATTTGCTAATCATACAACACAGCACATTGCTGGCTCTCCTGTGAGATGAAATGCAATGATAATCAAATCACTTGCAGTGGTAACAGATCCTTGGGTAGCTGTATCCTGAGCTGCCTCTTCAGGTTACCGCATCTCTCAACAAAATAAAGTATTAACAGCAAAGCTCATATTTTTTTCAGGATTCACTTTTAATTGCATTTTATAGACTTGGATCATCAGAACTTGACCTTGTCTGCCTTAGACCACCAACTGCACTGGGCTGCTCACATGAAAATGAGCACTGGCACTTCCTATTTGATTTCTCCCAGTCCTCCTCTTTACCTTCACAACTGCTATCACACGTGTGAATAGCAGTGGCTGGCTTGAATCCAGAATGAGGGTTTTTATCATAACAATGATTTTTAACAACTTCAGATCTATAATGAGAAAATATCATAACTCTCAAGTGATATGAGTGATATGATAACTTTAATGAGGCTTTGCAATTTACATTCAATATGTAATAGTACACAAAATATAAGAAATCACATATACATATAAACTTTTGTTTGTTTTACAAGTCAACCAGTATAAACTACACAAAACACATTTATTCACATAACAAATGGAACATTGATGAGCTTCATTCACCAATCAAATATCTCAACAATTTACGGACCAACATTTTTTTGCAGCTTCTAGAACAACTGTCTTCCATAAAGAACAAATAATTTATATCAACAGATACACTGGCATCACATTCTATGAAATGAAAAAGCCAAACTGAGCAGACTGAACATTTCCAGATTTCAGCAGAACCCACACAAAAGCAACAGTGCAGAGCTTATACCAGCATCAAATCTGTCCATGGTTTATCAGCTCTGTGACTGAGGAAATAAATCACACACACAAATTATTCAGGGTAAACAAAGCCATTTCATTTCATTATAGGGTTATTTAACCCATTTATTTTTCAACCTTTTTAAAACAAAAAGGAAATAGCTTTTAAAATAAAAAATTGAAATATTTAAATCTTTTGGGTTTTATTTTCTAACCTAAACTATTCTCACATACAACATGAATTTGTAGTTTGTGAATAGTTTTGGTCCCTCAGACTGTCTTCTTAGTGAATCAGGTTTTAACTGCTTTTTGTCCAAATACACCAACAATTCACTAATGCAGTTATTTGAAGTAGGTAAAAATAACATTAGACATTTCTATTGTTAAACAATCCCTCTGCTACCAAGTCTCCAATACTCTCATTTTTGCTTCTGAATCAAGTACAGTTACAAAAAACAAAGCTTCTTTTAGCAGCATTAAAGGTAAAGGGCCTCCTGTGTAAAGTTCTGGAAAGTTTCTGATACCTTCAAATATACTGAATGCCCTCAGCTTTTCAGACACAGACCGTGCAAAAACTGAGCATGAAGTTTGCTTTCAAAAACACAACCATGCTCCCAGTGCAGTTCCCTCCACTTGGTCACACATATTTTTCATGGGACGCTTTTCCAAATGCGTCCAATTGCATTCCAGTATGACCTTTTCCAAATGAAGCAGATGTACCTCATGAGCATTTCAGTACATGCATTAGAGGAACGCTTCAAGAAAGTTCCTTCAGTTTGGGGGAAAAAAACCCTACTTTTTGTAGACTAACCACAGCTTTATGCCTGTTAGTTTAAACAAAATTTGTTGAAAGGACTAAAAACCCACCAATAGATTTGAAAATGTAACTAAGCAAGCTGAACTGATCTGTTTCTGTGTTTCCACAGAGAACCTCATGTTTTGCCAGTGATTTGAAAGGAATGTTTACACTGATGAAGTTTGCAACTCTCCCAAAAATTCATGGAACAGTAAATAATTAAGAGGTCAAGTCAATGAACCAAGCAAACTGGATCATTTAATAAGCTGGGCACAAGCAAAATGTCTTTTATATATCCAACTGGAAAATTCAACCACTAGGAGCAAAGAATGCCCTTATGGAAAGGATGATGGACTTTGTCCTGATAAGTAGTGACTCTGCAAAGGATTTGGGAGTATCGCTGGTAGATAAAATCTACCCCTATTAAATATCACTTTGATGATCAGTTTTGCACTTGCATGTGATCTTAAGAAGCCTGCTATGGCAAAGGATTTGGTGGGGAGTATTATAAGGAATCCTGTTCACTTTAGTAGCTGGAAGGGAGAAATATAGGATGATTTATCATTCTACTACCAGTTTTGGAAGGGATATATTCTAAAGCAAATTAAAACATTCAAGTGCATCTTTTGGAGTAGCAATATCAAACTGGTAAGCAACAAGAGCAAACCACTCACAATTTAAAACAAACACCAAACCACTGAGCCTTGGAATTCATTTTAAGGTATTGCCCACGTATGAGCGTTGTCTCCATCGTCTCTTCATACACCGTGTTTAACTTTATTGCCCCATAGAGCTGAGTGGCTGTAGGTTTATTTGTTTGGAACTTACTGGTGACTCAGATATTGCTGCAACCTTCAAAGAATTCTTGATGGAGCTGAGTTCCCACATGTGTAAGTTTATAATGTGCACACCACAACATCCCCTCGTGATCTTGTACAGATTTTTAAGTACAGCTTTCCGGAGAAGAATGTACACCCAGGGATCTAAAATCTGATTCCATGTTGCCATTCGGAGAGCGAAAAGTATTGTTTCACAGGTCTCCTTTAAACGACTCTCATTTATCCCAATTCTGGCCATTGTCACCTGAAAATGGAACATTTTAAAATTATACATCAAAAAAAATACACCAAGAGAGCATGTAAATGAGTGAAATTGTTTCAACATTATCTTTCATTGTGACACCTTCACAGCATCAATACATCCCAATTGCAAAGTAAATACTTTCAGGCACGTAACATTTATCATCCTAGAAATCCTCTAGTATTTTGCATAGGATATACATGTGTCTAATTTTGCTGAACCTTGAGCAGAGAATGGCAACAAGCCAGAGAATACCCTTCGAAACCAGGGACTATTTTGAGCAAGGAATAAAATCTTATACAGAATTTGAGCTAACAAAGTACACCAAGGCTGTTCCAGGGATGGATTCTTTCAAGTATAGAGGCCACTATAGATCAGAACATTTTTATGAAAGGTATTCATTTTTTCACACTTCCCAAATTAAAGTCCACAAGGAATACATCACGTTGGCGTCATCAAGAAGATTCACACATTTTAAGCTGCAACAGAACACAATTTATTGACACCAGAGGGTTTAGAGATTCCTAGGAAAATTTAAGCCATGGTGACAAAGGCCACTGACACCCCTCCTCTTGCCAATGGAGATGCAGAGGTTTTCATTCACCTGCAGAGGTGATACAGGTGGACAGACCTCCAGCAGCAACACCACTGCCAGAAACAACAGCTTTACATGGGTGGAGGTATTAGCCTCCCAGCGCAGCTCAGCAGGACTGCTTCTGGAAGAGGATGCCTCAGAGCTACACCAGCCCAGTAAGTTGTGGCTGGCCACTCCGCTTTGTAGAGTAGCAACCTAGGCTTTAAAAGACCAGCCCTTGTGAAACACATGCCATCGGGGCTCTTGCCCCACAGAGCCCTCTTTTATAGGCTTCCTGCCACTGAGGTTTTATAACCTGAGTTCCTGTGTGAAGAAAGCCTGACTCTGCAAAGCCAAGAATCTGCCAGAAGACAGTAAATTAACTCTCTCTATTGCTAATGTTAAAAGCACATGAAGACTTTTTTGGTAGAAAGATGAAACACTGTAAGGCTTTCAGTTCCAAAACCTTTAAAGTAACACAGTTATTTAACTAAGAAACAGGATATTTTACAACTGATGCTATGAGTACTCTGATTTATTGGGCGATGAGAGGTAGGGTCAGTCTGTCCAAGTGCAGAGGGTTGTATTTTCACAAAGATACATTAGAAAAAAAAAAAAATTAATGAAGAGAGAAAACTACCGCTCAAGATTCCAGCAAACCAGTTACTCCATTTCAAACGTTTGTCTGTAATCTTGGGTCCTATCTATAGCTTGCAGGTCACCACCTCTGAGTATAAACTTGAGTGGAACAGAGTGAACGCATCAAAGGAGACTGTACTTGCTTGATTCAGCATTTGATGAAGCATTTCTGCATGGACATCTATGGAAGCAGTGAGGAGAGCCCATAGGAACATTCCTAAGGAAGCTGGTAAGACTGGCAGGAGCACAGCTGGGAACCGGTGTGAGGAGGAAGAGGAATGTCTGAGCACTGAGCCAACACAAACACAAGTCAGTTCCCTGAATCTGCTCTTCACCCCACAACTGTTGGGCGCATTCCTCTCTGACATCAGCAGCCCACCCAAACTTGGACAACTCCTTTGGTTTCTGCATGGGATGTTTTCTCAGGAGAGTCCTACATTTTATTTATTAGAGGCCCAATACCACAAGCCAAACTCCGAGGGAGTACTCCTTACTCATGTAAGTAGGACTGGGCAGCAAATGACAGCGTAACAGAACTCACAGACCAATGTCCTCATCCGATATATCCTATGCTTGACTTAATATAGACATACAGCTTCCTAATCTGCTTCTTGATATACTTCAAAATTGTGTTTGTTTTTCTTCTCTCACATCTTGCAAAGCTAATAAATGCCAAATCCAATGGAATTTCATGCCTAAAAGAGCAGGCAGCAGATGTTGCCATCTAGGAAAAGTAGCTCCATCCAGACTTTGTAAAACTGCCATGTTATCTAGCAAACTTGTGAGTTAGTACTAATCACATCTAAGTCAACCCATTCATATGCTGTTCAACTTGCTGGCTAAACATAAAGTACCTCTGTTTTCATTCTGGATTTACGTAAAGTAAATCAGGACAAAAAAGGAAATTTGATACATGGTTTTATGGATTCTGATACCTGGAGAAGCTTCATCCAGAACATTGAAGTTACCTCTTCTGAATACTGGACATACAAAAAATTAGATCTCTGAACTCACAAGTAGCAATTACAGCCCATGTATATAGATAAATGCTTAAGCAACTCAGCCGTGAATCCCTGTATTGGAAATAATAAGATAAAATCTATATTATATACAAATTCTCTTGCATAAAATAAGATTTTTCTAGCTATATTACTTATATTATTTGTGAGTGTTATGCAGAAATAAAAAAAATGCTTCCTTTCTTGTATCACTAAAACCAACATAAAATGATATCCCAAATTTTTGAAGTTCCTAGAGGCTGAGGTTTCTTTATAGGCCTGGACTAAGACAGAGAATCTCAGTCCAACCCCAAGTATGAGAGATTCTTATGCACTTTTATCCTAAAACACTTGTGGCAGAGCAGCAATAGTGACAGATATGTTACCATCACACTGTCAGTGGGTACAAAGTGAGGTAGCTTCTCACTCCTCCAAAGAGCCTGCACTATTCTGGGAGCTCTTCCACGTCTTCTGAGAAAACGTGTAAAAAGACTGCAGGCAAATTAAGCCAACTGCATGCAAAGAGAGGGCAAAGAGGAGACCACGTCCCGGCTACTGGAGCCTTTCCAAAAAGTCATCTCATGATTTCTAGAACAAGACCCTAAACTCCAGCTGAATAGGAGTAGTATGGAGCAAGGTCAATATAAATTATTATCTCTATAACATTAAAATACTATTCCATGGTCATTTTGAAATCATAAATGATAAAAGGACTAATAGGCTATCAGCTGTTTAACAATGGATTTCATTGAGGCAAAACATGCAGACAGTCTGTATTTTCTCCCTAGGCGTGAGAAAGTCATGGCGCAAGTCACCGGCTCAGAAGCTGCAACCAGAGCTTGCTGCAGTGCTAAGCTGACTTCTGAGAGCAGGACCTCCTCTACAGGCACAGAAAGGACACATCTTTTCTTCTTATTTGACTAATGCTGTTCAATAATTAGTTCAAAGTCAAGAAACCAATTCAAAGATAGACTTTTTTTTTCCTTCTCTGTAGGTCCATCAGGTTAGTATGATGAAGGAATTCTGTCCTCTATAGCCAGCAGTACACAAATGGCGAAGCGGCAACGCGATTGCATCATATCTGGTTGCCTTTGCTCTCCACAATTGAATTTAATAGTCATGCAGATTCAGCAGTATGACTCAAAAAGTTAATCCCCAGCTGGAAAATAATAAACATAACTCATGACATTTGCTAACATATTTAGAAATGTAATAATCCAAGTAGCATTTTGCCTAGTTATATAATGTTTATATTAACACAGCTGCAATATGTCTCCCTGGTTTGCAAAAAGAATGAAAGTATCACATGATATAACCAGTACAATTCAAACTTCCTTCAGGAAAGTAACTATAAAAGCATAACATCCAAGTTTAAAAACTTGGTTTTTAAACCAAGGATGCCTGCTTGTAAGATACAAAGTTACTCTGCCTCCTATTAATCCTGGTTGGTTTAAGGGAAGACCTGTCAAGCAAGGACTTGACACAATACATTAAACCTTTTTGTCCAATTTTAGCCTTCGCTAAAACTAAAGCTCACTTTGCAAGATGGAAAAGTTTTAAAAACATTTTGAAATTGTTGACTTCACAACTTTGCATCTAGCAGATAGCATCAGAGAATTGACATTTCCCTTCAGGACAAAGCTCAGTGCAACAAACTGAAAAAAATTGCTCCAAAGCTTCACACCACTCTCCAAATATAAACAGCATGTCTTTAATTTCCCTTCCAATTGGATCTCAATTATATGAGAACAACTAATAAGCTAAATGGCAGTGTTGCTTAGTCACATTCCTGTTAGTACTCAAGGATAGTCAGTCAAAACAAGAAGCAGACTTTACAGTTAGTTAGGAAATAAAAGGCAAACTGTAGTACTACTTTGATGCATTTCAGCACATAGGTTCTAAATCCAGGTTCTATCCTTGACCTCAGGAAACTGGATAAAAAACAGTCACCAAGAGATTGACATGGAAAGCAGAGCAGACAGGCCAATTTTGTTATGTTCAAACAAATACCAGAAATTATCTTTCTCTGCAGCTCAGTCTTCAGGCTCCATTTCCCTGTGGGAACCTTGCAGACCCTCCCAAACCTCTTCCTCTTCCTTTGGATCTCAATACAAAGAGTTCTGAGAACTTCCATTAATGGAAGAAAGTCCGTATGTTTTTTCAGTATTTGCAGAACACATATTTTGTCACTGATGCCTACATTGAAATCAGAGGTACGTAAGGGGTTCTCCTAAACCACACAGGACTCAAGGCTGTGTTCTACCGATGATGGAAACAAATATATAATTATTTTGAATTTCCAGAAGTTTTTTGAAGTTCCATTGTTCATACGTGCTACAAAGAAGCAGTCTGCTATAGGCAAGAGTCAATTAGAAGATGATACTCCGTAGTATTCTATAAACACAGATTTTAAGAAAAAAATCCACAAAAGAGAGGGGGGAGAAATCAAAATGAATCTATCTTTACATTTTCTGAATCATTTTATATCTTCTAAGAACAACCATTTGAAAAGAAACACTGACAGCAAATTGCCTATATCATTGCTATATGGATATTGCAGTATACAAACCAAGCATTTGTTGCAAAACAGCTGAGTATGGTTTATTTTATTTTTTATTAGATTCTATATAAGTCAGTTTAAAAGCAAGGGCTTCCAAGAAAAATATGTAGCACACCACTTCTGCAATCAAAATGTTAGTACATACACTGTACTATTTATGCCACATAATGCTTTTTATGTTATAGATCTGCAACATGGTTTTCCCCTAATGTTTTCTTTTCCTTTTTTAAAGGAAAAACATGAACCATATCCTCAGTTCTTATATACCAGATGATCATTTGGCCTAGCAAGTAAATTTTAACCGAGCATAGTGATTTTGTAAAAAATCTGTATTTAACAAGGAATTGGAAAAGACAAAATGCATAAGCAAGTTTTCCTCCACATTACAGTCCTGAGGGTACTTTAAGGAGATACATTACACTTCCGTAAAGTTTTGCAGGATTAGTTCTTGATAGGCAGCAGCAAGATAAGGGAATCCCTTTTTCTCGCATGTACACTTCTGTGAAAAAATAAAAATGCCACTAAAAATTAACAACAGATCCACAGACTTACTATTCATTTGGGTAAAACCTGTGTCTACCTCCCAAAATCAAGTTCCTTTAAGCTAATGAAAATAGTTTCTAATATTCCTTTCTCAAACACAGCTGATTCTGTGACCAGGCAATTTCTCACCAGCTGATGATGATTCTGCTTCATGAACACAGTACCATTCAGGACACACGTGCCTTTTCTCACGTTAGCAAGACCAAAGCCTTGAAACGTTTATGTCCAAGCACCTCTCTGAACTGGCAGGGCAGATCTCACATCAATGGACCACCAGACAGATTGCAGTATAGCAGCATGTATACAACCCTGCAGACATGACATTAAGTTCAGACTCTGCAGATGTTTGCCACCCAGCAGCTCAGCTCCGTCCTAACTCACCATCTGATCCCTCCTTGCTGAGGCTGTTTGGTTCTTCCGAGCTTTCTGCTCTCCTCATGCAGGCTCGGGTCAGCAGAGGACTCGCAGTGTATTGCACTCCATTACTGTGTCATTAGAGTATAACATTTTCACCATCTGTGTTTTTACAGCTTTATGCAAAGTATCTATGCACGGCCATATATTTTCTGAACAAACATTTCAAAGCATCATTTGAAATGAGACTTTTTTTGTATAGAAGGATTTATCAAAATTACTGAAAAAAATGTGACGTGCCATGACTTTATACTCACTACTTATATTTTATTAACTGCCTTTGGCATTACGATGCTTTATATAAGGCCGGAATGCAACTATAAAGTAAGCCTCATAAAGCGAAAGATTTCATTGTATGCATAAATTTACGAACATTAACTGAAAGTGAAGCTTTTCTTTTCTGTCAACTCCCCCCTTAGACACTACCTATTTGCATTTGTTTTGCTGTAACATAAATTCAGGCTGGGCTTTAAAGAAGCATTCCAGGTCACCTTTCAGAAATATCTGGATTTTTTCAGAGAAACAATCTTGGATTGGCAGTTGTTTTTCCTTCTTTCCTTTCCACCCTCTCAAAATTAGAAATACTTTGGTTCAACTAGCAATCTAATTACTCTCACAGCTTAATTGATTAAGTCATTTGAAAGGAAAGCAGAATGGACATGGAGAGAGAAGTGTTTAGTGCTGAAAACAGTAGATGACTCACTTCATAATGAAAAGACACGGTGTCCATATCAAAGTCAAATAAACAAGCTGTTTCCTGTGCTACAAGTTTAATAGTTACAAGAAAACCTGCTTCCATAGAGCAAGGAACGTGCTGCTGCCTAACAACATGGCCTGTAACAAAAATCTTGTGTACAAAAAAATTAATTTTACAGATAAAATTAAAATATTTTTTACTCAGTAATGCTAAGAGAAACTTTACAGGACAACTGCTAAACCTCTTGGGACCAGAAAACAGTAGAGTCTTTCTAATACAGCATAATAAGAATCTTCCTGAGAAAAACAATCAAATTAAATAAGTATTTACAGACTACATGTATAAGTATTTAAAGACTATATGTATTCAGGATCCTTTCATTCTTCCTTTATGGTCAGTTGGGTGAAGTTTTAAACCCTGGAAATGCCCTACTACTTCTCTTTCATTGCTCTGCTTTTTCAGGTTTTCACACTCGTTTGGAAAACAATCACATTTGTACTGGTTTAAACAAATATTCTCATTGATTGAGGAGCAACAGAACTTCTCTCACTAATACTCTACAAATGCCCAAACAAAGAATCACAAATAACACATAATACTGGGGAGGAAGAGAAGAACTGTCTGAACATGGGAAAAAAGAGACCATATACAGACACCCTGGAGGAAAAAGGAGCTGCAAAGTCCATAATTATAGAATGAATTCAGCATGTAATTGCTGTTATGCACAGGATCAAATCGATAACTTAGAACTGAACTGCCTTTCAAATATCACAACATTCACACTGCTTTATTACTAAAGTCATCTTTTGTTGTATTTACATGTCTGAGGAAAGATACAATATAGAGTCAGCAGCCAGAGGCAAATCTTCCTCTTACGTCTTTGAGAGCAAGAAAATGTTCTTCTACAGGGAATGCAGGTTCTGCCAGTTCTTACCTCACCTTTTTTTTTTTAATTCTCTCGGATTTGTTACTTTTGTCTAAGAAGCCAAGACTTAGGCTGAATTCTCTAAGGGTTCCTTGGACAGCTCACTGATTTTGGAGGAATGGCACATACATGCAGGCTTCCAGGGCACATGCCACCGAACCCAGAGATATCCATCTATCTTAGAATTGTGAAAAGAAGAAGAATTTCACCATAAGACAGCCATGATATATAGTGGCCTTTTCACCTCTCCTAGAATTCAGGGATGCAGACGGCTTTGATGTGTGATGAGCCCATAAGACCTCAAGTAACAACAGGTCTAAACAAATAAAGAACCTACTCTATTGCCTACCAATAGAGTCAGACCTTCAGTTTGTCTGAGAAATTATGGTGTTTATTACATGGGTGTAGGGGGAAAATAAGGAAGAACAAAACCCCAACTTATTAATTTTTAATTATATTTTATGTATATTTATATTTACCACGTATGCAGCATACACAGTGTGGAGCAAAATGAAATCTTTTTAAAGATGGACTGGAGTCATAGTCACCAGATGACTTTGTGCTATATCTGCAGTATTTGCAAATCTGGCTGGAGGCAAAGGAGGATGTGGTACGTTCTTTTCATGTTATTTTTTTTAAAAAAATCACTTTTATTCAAGTGACTTATTCTATATATCATTCTGGAGAAGAACACTAAGAAGCTATGAACAGAAGTATCAGGGCTAATGAATCACTAATATACTTACCAAGTTGAAATACGTAATATGCAATTATTTTTTTCTTTAATGTTGGCAAATAAGTTAAAAGGGACCGCTGCACAGCTTAACCACCTTTGGGTGGAGGAGGGAAGAGAAAAATCAAATCTCCTTTTAAGAGTGATTTATTTCCCACTACTGCAAACACACACTCCTGGTAAAAAGCAGGTTCAAGTTTATTTCCAACTCACTAATGAACTGTAAATCATAAAACAAATTGCTGTCACTCACATGGATCCTCAGCTCCTTCCCGCTTCACCTTCTGTTTCAACACCTTTCCATGCAGTGTAATTCTGGGGTGGCCGTGCAGCCAGGCTCACCCAGGTTTCAAGCCACATGAGGCAGCTAGCAACACACAGGTCAGGGACAGCAAGTTGGGGACCAGCTGGATATCAGTCATTAATTTCCTGTTCTCCAATGACAAAGTAATCCTTGGTTTCTGGGAGCTCAGTAATGAAGCCTAATTCTCTTAAAAACTTCAGTTCAGGGCATCCCTGACACAAGGGCTCATCTTCAGCCTTCTTCAGGAACTCATGCAGAAACCCAACTCCAATGCCATTCACACCCATGCTTCGGCACACATCTCTGAATAAGGGCTTCACACTGCTCATTAAAAAGAGTTGTTATGAAAGAGCTTATCAGCTGCTCTCCTTCCCCTGCTCTGTCTGCAGCAGATAAAAGCAACCCTTCAGCAAGAGACAGAGTATTACCTACAATGTGGCTCGGGTTCACTCAGCCACTCAGCTATTTCGCCTCATACAATGTGAGAACGAATCCGAAGAATGAATCGCAATTACTAAAACTTCACTGTAACCCCTGGTGTAAACCCTTTCTGCAATGTTCCGCTACCTGAGCGCTGCTGTATTTCTAGAAGCACATTCACAGAACCCACGATGGGCTCCTGCTCTGCTGGGCACTGTGCACACACACAGTAAATAGGCACCTTCCTTCCTCGCAGAGCTCACAACCCAAATGGCAATTTAGCAATTTCTGAATATTTTAATGTAAAATGTAAGTCTTAAAAACACATGCAATAAGAATTATTGCTCTGTTTTAAATCTAAACATATTTCCCAGAAGAGGATCCAAATAATGCGCTCTCTCAGGCACAAACTGATTCTACGCCGCTATTCAGACAACAGACTTCTGCTAGAAACCTTTTATAATCACTATGCAAAACTCAAGAACATGAATTAACAACGTAATAAACATCTCACAGAATATATGAATTTATATCACTCTGACGTCTGTCACGTCAAACCTGGTGAGGATGAAGGACTTTCTGCAGTTGTTCCATGTGAGTGTATTTGTCCCAGAGACTTTCCAGCAACAAGTTTACCATTTAAAGTCTTTAGATAGTCAGGAAAGAGAGCTTTCCTAAAATAACCACTCAAAAATGGTTATGCTGTGTATGACATTTTCCAAAAATGGTTATGCAATGTATGATATTTTCAAGCAAGAAAGCCTGAATAAGTGTAATATCTAGAAAATAAGAAGAATTCTCTTATATCAAACAAAATTGGAATGTATGTCAAATTGATTTACTTTTAAATATCAAGCACAGAATTCAAAAACTTTACCAACTGAACGAATAAGGGGAGGTTATCAGTGGCAATTTTATTTGGCTAAACTTTTGAGAATTTTATTGTTTGAGATAGCAAATTCAAAATTGAAAAAAAATCAAAATTTTCTGTGAAAGTCACTGACATCTATTTGGAACAAAGTATTTTGTATTTCAATTTATAAATCATTATGGTTTAATTCTGTGTATATATAATATAAATATACTATATAATTTATATATAAATATAAATATACTATATAAATACTATATATATATTATCTATATATAAATATATTTTTATATATAAATATATTTGTATGTAATATAAATATAAAAATCAAGCAGCAAGCAATTTTAAAAGAAAAACAGGACCACGTCGTTTTGAAAATGCAATGTTCTCACACGACTGGAAACCTGCCTCCCCTACTTTTTCCCTCCAAAACAAACCAAATTGCATTCAGATGACACTGCACTTTCAGAAAAAGGCTTTACTTAAGTTTTTTCCAAGCAGCACATAGATAACAAAAAAGTATGCTTCCCCAGAAGCCTGTGGTAAAGAACGGTCTGTCAACTTCTGCTCTTCTTCCTCCCCTGGTCCATATCATTACTGCAGGACAACACACCGACCACTGTCCATTTCTTGTCCAGAACTTCTTTCCTGTTGAGTATCTCAGCTACTCAACTCCCTGACTTTCATGAGAGGGAGGTTAACACTTGAATTACAAATATAGCCACAATTAATACAGAGTTTCTAAGCACTCTATGATAAACTACACCCTGGCCCACACTTCAAAACATTTTTTTAAAATGATTCATATTTCTCAGAAAGGCTAAGGCCTGTAAGATCTCTACAAACTGTAAAAGGTTAAAATAGGAACATATTCTGAACACTGAAGCAGTACCCTTGAAATTCAGTATCATTTTAGCTGGGTATACTCTAAAACAATGCTCATTTCATTTCTCATCTAACCTGGTGGAAATTTGCCATCTGTGCCTCTTCAAAATCCAAAATAAAAGAAAGATCTCTACAGCCAATACTAAAAAAAACACATGGACATCTTACCCAAGGGTTTCTAGAACCATAGAAACACATCTGAATAGGTGGATTGAATTTTAAATGCATTGTACTAACATACTAACTCTGTTATTCACTCTCTGCAAACACCTGCAATTTCTTTCCATAGGGTATTTTCCTAGTGACATACAAAAGCAGGGCCAAATTGTCCGAGTTGCTGCTTAAACCTTATTTCACAGGAAACTGAGCTAAAATGACCCTTCTGTCTTGAGACTAACAAAAACTTCAATCAAAAAGAATGTTCTCCTAACTCCTAAAAACAGCTATTTATTCCAAAATATCTTTGGGGCCATAACATTAGGAATGACACTACCAGTTCAGCGATTTAACCCTGAGTATCAGAAGCTCATTCGGAGGAGCTCAAGTAAGAACAGTAATTGAATTTGCACAGTGTAAAGGTATTGAGAAACTCATCAAGCAATTAAAAGGCCATGATATGAGGGAGAGTGACAACCCTTTTTCTAGTGTAGCCTTAAGACAAGCAAACTGGTATGAGCCTCTTTTTCTTTCCAGAGGAACTCAGGGAGCATTTTATTCAGTCAAACAGCTGCTCCTGATCTGACCTCTTCTGACATAGCAAGGCCTAGAAGAGAAATAACACCCTACCGTTCACAATAACTGTTATGGTATTGAAGGTTTGGACTAGAGATAAAGAAGTGTATCTGCTAGAGCAGGCCTTCTGTTAGTGAAAAGCTTTTTTCTTTTCCCTATGAAACTGGTTCATTTATTGAAAGTATTGTGGCAGAAGTGGGCTTCTGCAATAGGCTCGCACCAGGCCCAAGAGATGCAATAACGTCCAACAGGGACCATGGAGGTCCTGCTGCAGGTGGTCACCTCTCTTGTGCCCATCAGCCTGCCACAGGCAGGGTCTGAAGCCAAGCCCAGACCCAACTCGAACCACATCTTCTTTACTCTGATGGCACATCCTGTCTTTGTACAGTGTCAACAGACAACCCTTCTAGCAAAACATGACAAGAATTCAGTGACAAATGCAGCACAAACATAGTAATTATCATTGATTATCTTCTTAGAAGTCTGCATCTTGAAAAAGGCAGACAAAGTGTGTTTTTCCCCTGTGAAAGTAACTTTTATGACAGCACTCAAAGCTGCAAGGTTAGCTCAACACTTTTAAGAATATCTCCAGCCTTCAAAAACAGGTGACTGGAATCTGAAAGCCTAATTTATTCCTTTTCAGAAGAAAAGATCACTCCTTGACAGTCCCTATGCAGGCACCACAAGCTCACAGAAGCTGCAGCTCTGACTAACAGTCTGTTTTGGTAGTGGCTCTGGAAGAGCACACGCTTCTGCGGAGCAGCCACCTGGGAGATGTGTGGTGGCTGTACTGTCTGTGGTGACAGGGGCCTCACTGGCAGAGCGTGGTCCTTCATCTTGGGACATCCCATGTCCGCCTCTCCTCAGCTGCATTTTCTGATTATGAAAACTACCAGTCAGAGCGCAAAAGAAAAGACAGTCCAGCACATACCAACCATGAGCCTCTCAGCATGATACCTGGTGGAGCAACCAGAGTGAGGTAGGCTGGGATAAGGGTATTCCACCACGAGCATCCCGAGAGCATCCCCCTGAGTGCAGCACTGCATCCTCCGGCAGCGCAGTCGCTGAAGAACCACTCAGGCCATCTCTGGCAGCTTCTAGGCTGGAGTGATTCAGCAAATTGCCAGTGAAATGCAGCCCTAAGTGCACAAAAACCAACCATCAAGCCTCGCTGCATGGGACAATCTGAGGACAAGAAGATGTCAGAGTGAGTTCAGAGAGAAGCAGTTAGCATAAGAAATTGGAATGGGAAGAGATGGCATGAGAAGAGACTGCTAGAAATAAATTAATCTAGGCAGTAAAAAAAGCAGCTGAAGAATAAAAGCTGATTTAATCATACGAAATAAATAGCTGAGACCTTTCAAAAAAAACTGAAGGACTGGCTATTTTCTGCAGTAGAGGGGAGGTAAAACTGTATAAAAGTAATGTGATAACTGCATGGAAAAAGATCTTAATAAGAATAATTTGAATGTAGAAGTATTTTTCTCAGGCTAAGACTGTTCCATGCATGAAAAAGACGTTTCTTCAAATCATAATTTGTTCCCATAGATAAATTCACTCTGAAATAAAGCCCTCCTGTTCATAATTATAGGGAGTTCACTTTGCTACTCCAAAAACAAAATTTAAAATACGTTTATCCCTCGAGCCCCACAAAATTTGACGTACTAAAGTCAGAATCAGCTCATGCAAACATAGATCCAAAAAACAAGCTGTTTCATGACAGGCCAGACATCAAGTCACAGCCAAAAAACAGCTTTATATAACAATCTATTTCATCAGAGATGCTTGTCACAAAGTGCTCCAGCTCAACTATGTGCTTTGGGAATCCAACCCCTAGGGACCAAATTTATCCAACAAAATTCACATATCCCTAGCAAAGGACTAAGACTCCAGCAAAGATGAAAAAAGATGACTTACTACACAGAGAAGTTGATGTTGCTATCTTCAGAACATATTTTCCTGGAATTAGCCATCACAAAGCAAAATTACTTGGACTGTCAGAACAAATGCGCCTCCGCAAATAATTGACTAGATAGATTATCGGAAAACTCATTAATTTCACTTGTTGCTTTTTTTGTGATTTCCCTCCTGTTCTCTGCTCCTCGAAAGGAGATAAATGTTACCCCATAAGGGAAGAAGCAGGGAGTACCCTTCATTCTGGTACTCCGTTAAGGAAGGATTCCCACACAGTGGCAGAAAACTGGAAAAAGATGCTCATTTTTTAGGCCCAAATGAGACAGAGCTTCAGGAGAGGAATCAGAAGGAAGAAAAGAAATCAGAAGGAAGTCTCTGTCCAACAGCCCCAGGCAGAGCTCCACACGAGCCGTGCCAGGGGCTCCACTTCTTGAAAATTCCAGGAGTCTTAAAATAGAGGTTGTGATTGATTATAATATTATATATTATTATATATAATATTAAATGCTATATATACATACACATGTGCATAAATACATTAAGGCACCAATGAGCAGGGTGCAGAAGTCAAGTTCAGTTCCATACCAGACACCATAAAGGACAGGCCAGGGTCTTGTGCCTCTAATGTCATCTAAAGGTGATTTTAGCACAGGACAGTGACTGAATATATAACTCCACTTGGGAAAAAAAAAAAAAA
>VXAK01024451.1:367074-383879 GCA_013399435.1 Arenaria interpres
CCTCCCGGCGCCGCCCGCCTCCCGCCCTCCCTCCGCCTTCCCTACCGGCCGCCCGCCCTCCTTCCCCGGCCGCCGGCCCCGGTCCGAGGAGCGGTCACCTTCCAGCGGCGGGGCGGTCCCGCCGCCCGGACCCGTCTCCCGGCGAGGGAGATGCCGTCGCGCCAAGGGGGTTGCTGCTGCTGCCCCCCGCACCCGGCGGCGGGGTCGGGGTGCGGGCGCGGCACCTGCCCCCCCCACACACACGCACCCACCGAGCCCTTCTCGATGGGGCAGCCCCTGGGGCGCCCGGCGCTGTCCCGGGGAGCAGGGGGAGGTACAGGGCGACCGTCCCTCGCTCACCGGCGCGGAGCCCCCCGCCTGGCTGTGTCCGGCGAGGAGGACCAGGCTGCCTTGAAGGCCACCCCAGCCAGGGGGGATGCTGCCCACGGTGGTTGCAGCCACGGGCAGCAGCAGCTCATGGGACAACCAGGAGACCGGATCTGTCCTCAGCCACGTCCTCCACTTTCCACATGCTTCTGCCCAACCGCCCCTTTCACAGGACGCTCAGGAAGGGGTAGCCCCCGGGAGTACACATGTCCCTTGCACCTACCGGACCTTATAGAGGTAGCGGTGCTCCTTGGGCCATTGCTCCACGGCTCCAATAGGATGAGAAGGAGTTAAAGATCCAAAGGTTCTTCTTTTCCCATCACGTACTCAGGCTGTTACAACTTGAAGTTGCAGATAACTTTTTAAGTTTCTCTCATCCATCAATGTCCAGGACTACCAAACAGGCAGGAATGGGAATTTTTATTAAAAACTCTTGCTACAGAAATAAGCCAAAATATAAAATCAAGGTCAAATAAAAAAAAAACAAAACAAACTATTAAATACTACAGAATTTGTCATAGGTAAGAATGATGGAGAAGTTGCATTCATTTCCACTGAGACACAGCCTTGAGTTATACTACTCCTAGCTCAACAAGGCAGTTATTTAAAAATTAAAATTCTCCAACATGTTACAGTATCTGCTCGTCTTTATGTCTTGAATACTAAGGATACAATTTGCCTCTTCCTAATCCATCAGTGAGGTAATACACACCAGCAGAAACCATCCTTTCAAATAGCACCTAAAATCACGTACATAAAAGTCAAAAGCACCATGCAATGGCCTTCTTCCTGAAAATGTTTGTCAGATTTTGGCATCTTATCATGCAATGAACAAAAATGTTCAGTTTGGTCTCATTGGGACCCATAAATTCCCAGAAAATCCTTTTTAAGACAATAGTAAAATATAAAAAACGTCTCAAAATACATTATTGCCCATTAAAGTTCAGAGGAAAAGAGTTCACTTTACATTCCCCTGCCCAGAAACAAATAGAGATGGAGATCTCAAACTACGAACAGCTTGCACCATGCCTTTCTTTCTCAGCCAGATTTCTTCACCTATCTCTCCTGGAATGGGGGACAAGCCTGTTTGAAAAGAAACAATGAAGTTGGTACTTCAAGACCCTGCAGTCTGGGAGGTAGAAGCTAAAATGCCATTATCAGGTAGATCAAGCCAAAGAGAAGAACAGAAAAACCTTGAGACAGACATTTCAGTGTGCTTGTAAAAATGTGGTTAGAGTAAGGAAGGAAAACACAGGCTTGTAGAGTGCACACTGGGAAAAGCACCGGTCTGCCAAAGGGAGGGAAAGTGACATTTCAATTGCTGTAGGGAAAGCAACAAATAGTGTTAGGAAAGTAAATATATAAACACTCTCTCTCTCTCTCATCTCTCTTCTCAAACAACAGGCACGGAAGAGTGCCGCTACACTGGTACAGCTTGAAGACCACAAAGTGCCACATCATAGTTTTGTGCATGTTAAGCATCAAGATAAGCAGGGCAGATACATTTGCTGCCCAGCCCTGTACACATTTGTGTGCTCTTGGTATGAGAATAACTGAAATAGTGGCTTCTGTGAAATGAGGTGATTTTGTGGGTTTATGGCTAAGTAGGATGGTGGCTTCAGAAGGTGTGTTGGAAGAGTGAAAACTGTCAATGACACCAGCAGAACTCACCTGACCAATGACCAGCTTTCTTCATTTCCTATTCCTAATGAAAACAGGAGTGACCAAAATTGTCACATCACAGCCTCTGCTGTGGGTCCGGGTTGGGGAACCACTGCTTTCTCAGGTGGAAGCAGTGTCTTCACAGGTCATAGCCCTGAGCCAGAGCTGTGCGAAGGGAGAGGAAGGATTAATGTCTTCTACATCAGGACAGCGGCTCTTCCTTTCATCCACAGTTCACCAATCAACCAATATGGCTCTGGGCTTGATAGACTCCCATAGATGACCAAAAACAAAAGCTATGGGTGCAGGAGTCACATGGGAGTGTTGCTCAAAGGCTTTTCATTGCTCTGGCTGTTCAAAGGCTGCAAAAGATGGAAGAACTGAACTAATGCTGTTGGCTTGGCTCACTGAATTCAGCATTTCTGAATGTTTTGGAGCCTGAGTTTGTTGTAAAACCCTGAACTCCTGAATAGTTCAAGAATCAAGAAGATAAATACTCTTTTTGCCCTAAGTTTCAACCTGCATCAGCGTTCTCTGCTTATGTTCAATGAGTTTAAATTCAGAAGCATTGATATAACATATATGCTGAGGTAAAAAAGACAGTCTGCATCTCCATGTGCTGTGATAATTGCAATCTGCCCATTGGTTATCAAACTCCAAACACTGGGAAGAAAATGTAAATTAAAACCTCTTCTGGATAGGAAAGCATGTTGCTGGTTGGCAAATGAAGTGTACAGTAATCAAATCCTCAAAGCCTCCTGCTGTAAATCCAGAAGCACACTCAAGTGTTGCACTAATTTTTCACTAAAGACCAACTCTAGAAAACTTTGTCGTAAATAAACAGGTAGACATTTCGGTAGCACCATCAGAGGTGGTAAAATGCAGATAGCAACAGTATCTCTTCCTCTTTTGTCATCTTCTCTTAAATTCCTTGTGCAGCCTTCAATGGCAGTTACTATATACTTATATTACATTATTCACAGTTCTTGCTTCAAAACATTGGGAACCTTTTTTTTCTTTGCACATGACTACAGTAAATATTATCTTTCCAACTAATCACATTTAATGAAATATCGGTGATATAAAAGTCTTTATATTTAGGAGACAAAAGTAGTAAATCAAAACAACTACAGGTGGAAATTAATAAAATAGGATCAGATATGTGACACCACATCAAATAAAACTGTCAGTGAAAATGCCATCCAGTTAAATGCCACATTGTTCGGCCCATAATTGTTTGAGGCAAAAAAAGACTCCTGAGGACACAGACATTGACAAGTCCTACAGCATCCGTTGGTATGAAGGATTAGAGTTACTGGCTTCCTCTTCTAAACTACCAGACCTTCAGGACAACCCCATGGAGCAACTTCTATCAAAGACCCAGCTTTACAAGGTGAATGAAGCATTCCAATAAAAAATCAAATATTCAGATGAAAGTGAGAAAGTAGGTTTAGAGTAGATGGCCTCTACATTAGGCAATATTGTACATTTTTTGATGCATACACAGCATTCTCAATATCCTATGGCTGAAGAAAAAAAAGTTAAATTAATGCAAATTGTGAGTTTCAACAGCCCAATAAACAATATTGAGAGGTGAGTTGGGCAAAAGCAAGACTCTTGGCTCAAGAATCTTGTTCTGTTCTGAAGCTAGCAAAAGGCAGACAGCAGAAGTATGGGGGTGAAAAATTACAGTCTTGAAAATCTGAGTCACTCCTTAAGAACACCAGCGTTACTAATTCTTCTTGGATTTTTAGTGGCATTATTTAGTATCCACATTATTAGGAAATGAGGAATAATTTACAAGTCTGGAGGTTGTTAACTTGGTTTTACAACAGATTCTCAAAGACATTGTGATTTTAAATCACGTAAGTGAAGTAAAATTCACAATATCATTTCATGAAACAGTTGGGACTGATCAAGGCTGATTTTGCTTTAGAAATTAATTATACCTCATGTCTGGAAAATGTAGGCAGAAAATGAGGTCAGTAATGTGGAAGGAATGTGATAATGTACATAGCAATATGGCAATAAGCTCACAATAAAGGATGTCATCTATTCTTGAGCATTTGAAGGCTCATATAAATTCAACAAATAAGGCTTTCTTAAATGCATTATGCAACTGTTATGTTCCCTTTCTAAATCAAGTATAATTTCTGATTTAGGTCCTGTCTTGATAGTGTTAAGACAAAACTATACGTTTCTGCCCAAGCTAGAAAAGAGATGTTTTATAAGAACACGTGCATAATCACATAGGTGTGCAGTTAGACAGTGTAGGTACATGAAGTAAGTAATGGAAGTTGCAATATGTCTCCTCAAAATCTGGTCTCAGGATCCTGGTTTTGCTTGATTCTTGAGGAGGGTGGATAAAACACATATTCCCAGTATCCTGGCATGTTCAAAATACTCGCTTTCAAATATGTTATAACGCTCCTCTAATTAAAAAAAAAGTATGGTTCAGCAGAATGTGCTGAACAGCTCATCCATGGCTTTGTCATTCAGATAACTACCACTCTGACCTTCATGCCTCACCATGAAGTAGTTCATAATGCAGTCACAAATTCTGGCAGAAGTACTGCCTGAATTGGGACACTGGCCAATGCAGTTAAAGGAGGAAATTCCTATGTAGTTAAATATAAATTAATAGTGTTTTGTAACAAGCCCCAAATCAGTTCAGGAGGTTAAAAACACCAACATGCCAGTAAGCATTCACTATCAGAGTGGAACAAAAACAAGAAAGGTCATCAGGAATCATAAAAACAAACATGCATCCTTCTGCTGAGATTTCCACCTGCTGACATCTAAAAAGGGACTGTTTGCTCTTACTGGAAGTACAGCTGTGAATAATGGTGTTTTATTTTCTAAACATCCATATCAACAAGGAAGTTCAATTCTTCGCTTCTTGATAATGAGACATGCCTCCTGGCAAATGAGGTCGGAGTCGCTGTAGACATAACAAAGAGGAAATACTTTTCCTGGTAAAGTTTGGAAGGGGGGGAGGGGATGACAGAGAGGTTTGCTGTAATTTGTGACTGTTCCATTTGCATTGTAGTTCTTCCCACTAGGAAGAGCAAAGGCAAATTTTCTGGTTTAATGTAGGTCTTGATCCTGTCACAAGAAGAGTCCAAGAATTCAGAGAAATTCAGAAATTCAGAGACATTACTTTAGCCAAGGAATGTGGCCATCAAATGGCTGATGGGCTTATTGGTACTAAATAAGCTGGTTGTTTCTGAGATACCAACAAAGAAGAAATCTTTCATCAAGTATTCCTTTCAATCATTCTGCACAGTCAAATTAAATAAAGAAATCATTTCCTTCAAATTGACCTGTTATATTTATGCCATGTGACATAATGGCCAAAGTAAGTCCACTACATGAATAAATCTCATTAAGGGTATGCCTGCTGTATGCCTTCAAGTTACGTGGTATTATTTATTTGGTTTCTTTTTTTGTGCATATGTTTAGAATTTAATATGTGAAGTTTTGATAGATTAAACACTTCTAAGGGATATTTTGAAACTAAAGGGTCATACTGTTCTGTTGGTTGCCAACAGAATTTCCACGGTGACTTCAAAGAAATAATTTACTTAAAATCAATGACCCGTAGTCCACTGAGTTCATTATAAGTTCAAATAGTCATGCCACCTTACCCAGCCACTTAGGTTCTGGTCTAGCTGACAGGTAGAGAACTATCTCTTTGGACGTTATCAGTTTCACAAAGAAAAAAATTCATATCATCTCAAAATTTCCAGAAACAGGTGCAGAATTAAAACACAAATATATATATCATAGAATCACAGAATGGTTAGGTTCGAATGGACCTTAAAGATCGTCTAATTCCAACCCCCTTGGCATAGGCAGGGGAATCTCCCACTAGACCAGGTTGCTCAAAGCCCCATCCAGCCTGGTCTTGAGCACTTCCAGTTATGATCCTGGTGAGAGGTCTAGAGAACAAATATTATGAGAAGCAACTGAGGGAATTGGGGTTGTTCAGTCTGGAGAAAAAGAGGCTGAGGGGAGACCTACAGCTACCTGAAAGGAGGTGGGAGCAAGGTGGAGGTTGGTCTCTTCTCCCAAGTAACAAGTGATAGGACGAGAGGAAACGTCCTCAAGTTATGCCGGGGAGGTTTAGATTGGATATTAGGAAAAAATTCTTCACTAAAAAGGTTGTCAAGCACTGGAACAGGGAAGCAGTTGAGTTGCCATCCCAGGAGGTATTTAAAAGGTGTGTAGATGTGGTGCTGAGGGACATGGTTTACATGTGGCAACTTGGCATTGCTAGGTTAATGGTTGTACTTGATGATCTTAAAGGTCTATTCCAAACAAAACGATTCTATGATTCTATTATCAGTGGTTTTAAAGATACATTCTTCACTTCTCTTTTTAATCATGCGATTCTGAATGCCTTTCTTTGGGATATGTTGTCTATGCGTTGCATTTAACTATGACTCTAAAGAACAGTGAAATTCTGTTATATGGAACAGCTTTTGATTTAAGGAATATGGTAAAGGATGATGACATTGATAAATGTAATTAGCAAATTAGTTACTACTCTAGGAGACTTCTAATTAAGAAGTTAATTTAGAAGAGAGGCAAATCACATTTAAAATACTATTTTATTATTTTATTTATTTTTCTTTAAAAGGGGTAATTCTGAGCCATTTTTGTGGCCCTTTAACTTTGGTAGAAATGTGAAAGAAAAATCTAATGATCTACTGCTAGGCAGGTTCACGGAGGTTTTAGCAGCCTCAGCCCCACAGGAGGCACAGCTGAAGGCCATAAAAGGCCTGTACAACTCCATGAGAGCCATGATCATGCCCCACACTGACTTGCATATGAAGTAGTTTACATATTGCTGACTATGCAATACTCCATCTAAAGTTCATTACTGATTGCTATTGGAGAGAAGCTGAAGGGCTTGGGGGAGGAGATACGGGAGGGATGTGGGTAACAGGACAAAGCTTGTCAGCCTTACAATAGTCTTATTTCACAGCCAGGGCACAGTCAGGATGGCAAGAACAGTCTCAGGACTGACTCTGCTCCTGAAAGGTTTACAATCTACATAAATAAAGAGATAGAAAAGGCTGAAGCAATCTTCTCCCCAGAAACCAAAGCAACCCTTGCACCTGACTCACTGCTGTCATCTTCCAATATGCCATGCTGGATCCTGACAAGCATTTTTTCAGGCAATCAGGATGAAATATGATGCTTTCAGTTTCAGATGCATCTATTCCAATCCATACGAGAATAAAAAGACATTTGAAAGTGATAACTCACCGAAGAAATGAAAAATGTGATCCATTGTTTCTTGTGAGCAAACACCGATAGGACAATCAAAGCTGTGACTGAGTGAAATTTTTCCTTTCTGTTTAATAACCTGTAATTAATGCTGCTGTTTGCAAAACGTGCGTGCTTTTCCAGTCTCCGACTCTGTTACAAAATCAGGGTCAGATTAATATTAGTTGTTCCAAAAGTGTCAGGAAACAGAACACAGCTGCATTTAAGATCAAAAACAAAAGTGTCTTTTTAACATAGAAAACTTTTGCATTTGCAAATGTGAAAGGAGACAAACTGATGGAGTTCTGTGGATCAATAATTTCATCACTTATTGTAATAGTTTTCTAATCATACGTTTCATAGTCTATGAAGATTTTCCAGCTTTTACATCTGCTAACTGTGATCCTGGAATCCTATATCTTGTATTCAAGGGCTTTACCTTTGAGTTTTTGCTCTATGTTACCTTTTCTTTCACATCAAAGAGAAGTCAAACTTATGACAAATTTCATTTCATACATCAAATGTGGACAAGAATTAAAGAATATTTGTAATTGTGAATCCATTAATTAATAGGTTTTAGTTTATGAAACATAATGGAAAGCTGACAGCTGCAAAGCAAACATTGCCAATTACATATGCTTTTTTTATATAATTTTTGGGGTGTAAGATAATGGGTTAAAATAAATCAGTGTAAAACAAGAATTTCTGAAAATGGTCATCCATTTGTAAAGCCAGTTTCCAGACAGAGAAAATAAAATTGTGGTCATAACTGGAAAAGTCCTATAAAAGTCAGTGAAAATTATGGAAGAGATCAATTTGTAATCAATCAACACTGTAGCCTGTACATTCTTATACCATTAGCTAAATTATTTTATTCTCTTTCTTCCAAAATTCAAATTTAACAAATAATTGGAACAGTAAAGGAGTTATTTATATTTTAATAACGGGGTGAAAAGGTTCTATAAAAGTAATTATTACCCACCTGTTTTACAGTGCACAACATTGAGCTTTCTGGCAGCACAGGCTTGGCAAAACTCTGTAGTTTCTGCCAGCTTTAGTCAAGAGACTTTCACAACATTACTTTCCTTAAGAAAATAGAAGGATATTAACAACCCAAAAATATGACATCTTAACTGATGTAAGTTGTCACCAAGACAATTTTCATTGAAGTATGCAGTAGTACTTTTGTGGATTTTTATCAAAGATGTTAGCAGAATTCCTTCAATTATAAAATAAACTCAATGAAGTCAGGATGCTGTAATTTAACATCAGCCATATAGTGGCATATTCATAACCCTTTTGCTCTGTTGTAACAGTGGAGAATGCATTTCACTACAAATGACAAAATACTTCAAAGGAGCTTCTAAATATCAGTGAAATTTTCCCAAACAAGCATATATATTAGCAAGTAGGCTGGCTGAATTTGATTTCCTGGGTTTTTTTCCTCTGATTCTTTTCTTATCATTTCTCATATTTTGAAGTAAAACTACTTCAGTGCTATTTTTCAGTATATCATACAATACATATCCAAAGTCCATTAAAAAGAAATAGCAAGATTTCAATTAATACCAGGGTCTTTGGGTAAAAAACAATATAAATGCCAGATGATTAGCAGAAAAAACAGCCCTAGAATAGCCAGCTACTGCATTTCAGAGATACAGCTCTCTCCTTGAGCCATGCCAACATAGCTAGAGATTGACAGAGATGCAGAAATATGTGATTGCTGCAGATAAATTATAAAATGTTATCTCCATATCTTATCATCTAAAAGTAAGGAGAAATTGATTTTGTTTAATATACACTAAAGTAAACTAAATGAAATTAGAGTAAGGCAACAGCTCAGGCAAGCAAATTTAATTTTGGAATACGCTTCATGTTTTCACAACACTTTTTTTCCTAGAATCGCTAGTATCTTAAAGCAAAGTGTGATTTTTAAACTTTAGACTCAACAAGAAACCACAACTAGAAGCAGGAATTCAGCCTCAAGGCTTCCAACTAAGTGAAAGTGGCTGGATTTCCTGGCAGAAGATAATCTTTGATGGAGAAATAAATTAATCTCAATGAAAAGAAAAAGTACTCATTTATGATGTGGAGACGTCTCTCTGTGGAGATATTTAATTAAGAATGATCTAATTTTAGTAATTCTGACAGTATTGGCTTACCTCAAGTAATATCTGTGCTAAAGAAAGGTGGTAAACAAGTTTACATCCTTAATTAGAAGAAATTTCATTTTCAGTGTGATAGGCAGCCATGTAACTATTCAGCTCTTACTAAATTAATACAATCTGTAGAGATATGGCCTTAAGGCAAGCAGACAATTTACCTCTGAAATCTCAATAAACCAGTTGTACTTGATTAGTAGTAGGATTTGATAAACAGTGGCCTAATGAAAGATAATCATATTTCCGGTAATAGCATTAGTGTAGTTTCACTGGAGAGAAGAGAGAAAAGCAAGGTATTCAGAGAGCAATTAGACCACCAAAGCCTGAGAGCATATTATGAAGGAAGACAGCAAAGAGGAGTTCACATCTAGTACACGTCAATACGCTGGTTTTCTTTGGCTTTGTTTTCTGAAGGGTAGAGGCTTGGGTTTCTAAGAAAACGGAAGCGTTCATGTTTGGTAGCAGACCTCTGCACGATCGGATTGACCAAACAAATCTCAGATGCAAGGATTTAGTAAGCAGATGGGCCCATGTGCATCTAAAGACACAGAAGCAGAGACAAAACATCTGTGAATCATATCTTTGCAACCACACTCTCCAGGTATCAATGCTTCATGAGAAAGTTCACCTTTACATGTTCAAAAGCACAAAAGAGTGACTTGTAATGTTTAAAGACTTAAAAGCTCCATGCTTTCTTCAGCGTCTTGTGACTCCATTAGTGATAGTACAGGCTGTAAATAAAAACTTCATCCTCACCTTGTCCCTGCACAGGATTTAATTTTATCAGGTTTTACCTCAGGATAGAGTAATTCTGAAAGGAATTTCCATGCATAAGGAACAGCAATTGACTTTATTGAACTGGATTCACCATAGCACATAAATAAGAAACCATCTGGCATACAGCTAGAGAAAGAAAAGTTGAATCTGCTCAGAAATGTGAAATGTACACATATTAAAACATGATAAGGATTTTTTTTTTAATTCTTTACATTCATTAATAACATTTTAACATTCTGATTGCCTGAGGTCATAGCTAGTTAATAGTAAACCCAGAAATTATGTATAAGGCTTCTACTTCCTATCTTGGGAAACTGGAGTAGGTACAGAGCTGTTTACTTAGTACAGGTAAAACAGATGAGAAATTAAGGAAATGGGCAAAAAAAGGGTACAAAATTAATCGATAATACTAGAACTATGTAGCACTACAGTAAAAACAAGACAGCCTTTGAGTGGACTGATTTGGATTAGAAGAGTGCTAAACAGTCTGTTTGTTAGGCTGCTGAAGAAGTACCATGTCCATTGAAACTTGACTAAATATCATTATTATCTATAAGATTATATTTAAGAGGACATTTCATCTCAAGTAACAGCTTTGATTTTTTTTCTTTCATTTTTAACATTAAGTAATTGGCTAGTCTGAGAATTACTTAGCCCATAGGATGAAGGGCCAACATTGATTTCTAACCACTACTCCAGGTCCTACTGCACTTGTGCTGTACTTAAGGAGTGAAAACTGCCATTTCCGTATTTCCATTTCGAATAGCTCCTAGCCCTTTGATTTCTTTTTCAAGAGGATCCGTCTTTCACACTGTTTTTTCTTAGCCTTCATAACTAATTACCCACTCTCTTCTGAGATCTGAATCTGAAGATCTTCCATCAAGTCTGATAAAAGCTGACTGGCAGTAGAATTGTCTAGAAAAATATGTTACTGTTTCCTTGCGGCTAAAAAAATTTATATTGCTGTGCTGTACCTTGCTACCACAGATAACCAAGAGTTGGAATTAAATAAGTGGAAGGATTAAAGGGTTGGAATGATAAATGTGAGTTTTGAGGAAATACTGTAAGTCGATCAACACAGGCTGGCTAAACAGAAATTAAATAAGAGATGTTATTATCCTCTACACGAGCATAAATACCAAAAACAAAAAAGAGGAAAAGGAACTGTCTAGGGTGAAGCCCAAGGAGACATAACCAGTGCTAACTGGACTAGAACGGGCAATGGAAAATCTCAGAAGAACGTGCTAAAGGTGAGAGGTGGGTGGTTGTGAAGTGTTCTGGTAAGGGCGCTGGTGCAACCCTGAACTGGATAGCCAAACCTGACAGCCAGCTTCAACTGCATAAATTATATTCAGTAGATTTTTAAAATAATTATTACTAGTAGTTATTAGTAGTAGTTATTATTAGTAACATTAGCCATTTGAAGAGGCTTTTTTAATTTCTTTTGTTTTGCCATTATATGATTATTTTCTTATTAAAGGCCAGAAAAAAAGCCAGTGAATCATTGCAGGCAAGATTTGCGCAAGTAGATTTTTTTTTTCCTGAGAGAATGGACAGGTAACATTTGTAGAAAGACAGTGTGGTTCATAAAACGGGCCACTGGTGGTTTTGGAAAAACACTTGCAAGCTATGAAAGACAAGACAAGAAATTGCAATGCTTGAAAAAAGAAAAGGCGACAGATTTTTACTTAACATTTCCCACTTTCTAATAAACACTATCAATTTTGTAAAGAACTACATCTTAAATAGTAACAGCTACATCTTAAATGTAAAATAGAGTGCGCAGGCGTAAAAAAAGCTTAATTAGGAATATAGAAACCATAGATAACGATACTACCCTTTTAAACTGATTACGGAACTTGTATTTTTTTCTAAGAGTATCAATTTCAAATTGGTTATTTTTTGTTTACTAAGTTTACTATGTGTAATGTTTTTCCTTAGTAGCTATACTTTTCAGATTTATTGATTGATAAATGAAATTATGCTTTTATTTTTACTGCACTATTACATCCCATGATAATATCACACTTTTTACAGATCAATGTTCAATAATTACTTTTAAAAATTCCGTACCTGAATGGAAAAATAAAAAAGAAGAAATTGTGGCTGCATGAAATCACTGTCTTTTTCATGACACCTTCAGAGTCAGAAAGCCAGGAAAAGTTACCATTTTCAAATCTCATGTTTCCGTGTTTCAAATTGAAAATACTTTTTTTCATAATGCAAATGTGAAAACAGAAATCCCAGTAACCACAGTAAATGTCACAGACAGAGGAGTACATATCATAAGCAACATACAGTATTAAAAACGAATAGGTCAAAGTGACTCGGAGTTTTGTAAGAGTACTGAGCACGGTATCCTTTCTTTGCAAGAATCTACTCTGACAAAATTCAGTGTGATCTGATATTTATCATCAGCTGTGTACAGCAAGTAATATTTAATGTTTTGCTTAAGTTGTATGTCCTTACATCTGCTGAGCTGTATTAACAACAGAATGATAAACTGGAGATAAATCGCTGAGGACCTATTTTGCTATACAGAAATTTAGCTGTATTCAGGGTTACCTGTGGATGAAATGCATCAATATTCATACGCTGTTAATATCTCTGTAAAATGTATGTCACCTTTTTTGGGATAAACTATAGCTTAATCTGAAAAGAGAGAAAAGCTTTTCCTAACTGATCCAACATAAAAAAAAAAAAAAAAAAAAAACCAAACACAAAAAAAAAAAAAAAAAAACCAGTAACAGGTTACAGGACAACATTCTTTTTAAAAATTCAGATAGAAAGAAGTTAAACTTAAGAAAAAACTAATGACCCAAAACATAATGGTCATGCTATTGCTTCATTGTATTGAGCAAACAGCAAATAAGTCTGCACTTTCTATAAACAGTGCCCACAACGGGACCCAGAACTCACACTGAGGCCTTTGGAGGACCAAGTAGCAAAACACTTGCTTTGTGCGGTGCACAACCAACCCTCCTGTTCACAAACTGTCACACTCCTGACTCAGGTTTTCAGGTTAACCACAACAGTTTTAAACACACTAATAGGAAAAAAATAAGAGAAACAACAAAAATATTCTAATCTGTTAAAGAATTGATTTCCTTAGAATTAGTGGCTTTCTGATTCAGAAGCAAAATAGGTTACAGCTTGGAACATGGAATATAACCATGCAAAAGCATCACCCTTGATTTAATTTTTGCTAACTGAGCAATTAGGTTATTTACCATGCACAATTTAGCCCTCACTGAAATAGAGGAATGTCACGGTACATTTTGCCAGAATGTTTCTGGGGGCAAACTGTGCTCAAGTGTTTTGCTGGTACAGGAGATAAAAGAGAGAAATTGTAGTTAGAACTTGTTTTGTTGAAACACTAGCAAGGAAATCAGCCATGACACTAAATTTCAGGTGTGGATACAGACAAGGAAATGAGGTCTACAGAAATAATTTGGTTTAACAGTGTAGGACATCAACAACAGCTTTCTAACACCAGAAAATTTAGATTAATTGGGGAATCAGTGAAGAAAAGACAAAATTAAAGCTTATGGCTACATAAAATTCACCTATGTGCCCAGAATTTCTCTTAAAAGTTCCGTACCACTTTGTTTTTTAAGAAAACAATTGCTTGGCATGTTTCTGTGCAAGTTTTAAGAACTCAATCAGCTATCCTCTAGAAAAAACCTACTCCAAACTAATGGATTTTGGCTAATGAAAATGAATCTGTTGCAGAGCAAATACTTTGTCACAGTTTTTCACGCTTTCATGCATAACCACAATTAAGTGGCTGTATTGGCAGTGCCCTGATAAACTACAGAATTTCAGCATATCATTTTTTGGCTAGATTTAGGACCAGGCTTTCCCAAGAACAGTGTTCCAGCTGTTCAAATAACCCTTCCCTTGGCTTATATCCAGCCTCAGCCAACGTGTCTCCCAGCATCAGGTAGGTTTCCCTCACTATTTCAAAATGGTGCTAATTCAATACCACCAATTCTAACGGTTTTGACTCTCATTTATTAATAAGAGCATTTGCCAAACACACTCTTCTAGGATCAGGGAAAGAAAACTTCTCTACCTGCTTTGCAGCATAAGAATACTTAAAAACATTTCTTAAGGCAGAAGAGCACAGGAATAGAAAATCGGGAGAAATACAAGCAAGGGAACCACATATTGCTATTTGGCTTGCCTGCCTGCAGTCAAACAGGATTCTGTGCAGACTCAGTGTATAGATCATCTCTGTTACAATTACCTATAAGCCAGACATACCTCTGTTCCTATCGATCTTAAAGTCATGCAATCTTAAATACTGCTTCTGTCATTGTTTAGGTTCTCCTGGTGATCGGTTAGACTAAGTCTAGGGACAATTATAATACTAAGAAACAATTTGTTCTCAGTTTTGTAAGAGAATTCAGGCTTGAATATCAAAATAAAAAGAAAAGGGGAAGAAAGAAAATAAAAAAGTCACTTAAAACAAGCAAAATGCCCAATTCCCCCCCCCAGTTATTAAATTGATCTAAATAATAGTGAGGGAAATTTTTAAATTATATTACTTGCTTTAGTAAACTGTAAATCGCAATTCTTCATAAAATATTATACATAAATCAGCTCATATTATTTGCAATTATGCTGAAATATAGCTAACTCGAGCTCAAACTTGTGCCACTACATATTTGTCCCATTTGTATAAAGTTGTCAGGAACATATCTGCATCAGAAATTGAATTTTGGTCTTTTTTTTTTTTTTTTACTGCTGGGCTTGAATATGACTGAGTAATTCACTTAGGAAGGAAGGAATTAAAATTCTAACACAAATTTTGCTGCAACTGTTACAGCTGACATTTATAATTTACACTCCTTTTTTCCTTTATGCAAAGTTTTCTCATACTTCGCAGAAAACCTGATCCATAGACTGCAAAGAATCTAAACATTCGGTATGTTGTCAATCAGGTGCTCAACAGAGACCCATTAATGAATTTGGGAAAGAGTCATTCCCACAGGTTTGAGCAGCAGCAGTCTACACCTCATCTTGTTGTACTAAATTTTGATTAAATGTCATAAAGTGCATGATCTTTGGTGTTCTGTATTCATCATAAAATTAACCTTCATGGAGGTTCACCACTTGGCAAACTGTAGGTTCGCCTGTCATAACCACTTCATCATAACACATGAAAACAGACAGAATTTTTTTTTCTAAAACTGAAGGTTTGCCTCATGAGTAACTGACATTCCTGCATCACTGTGCAACAAAGGATTGATTTTCCCAAGTATGGGACAGATTTAGGTCCCCTTCACAAAAACCTAAATGCAAAAAATAACTTTGTCATGTCCAGTTCCACAGTTTTAACCAAGTGTAGTCAAAGCATAGATTTATCCCAGAAGTGTAAAAGAGATGGTTTCTATAAGTACAGAAGTTAAAGATGCTCAGTCCTTGCCCTTCTGATTCTTCAAAACCAGGATCAGTACCTTTCATTAATAAACATAAATGGTTCTCACGTGCTGCTTCTGAACCTTCTACCAAAGGAACTGCAGGTCCTTTCAATCAAAAACTATTGTCTGGTTCTGGCCCCTCTGCAGGGAAGGAAGTGGTGTCCAATGCTTTGCCTTGGCAACAGTCTAATAGAGCGCAGACAGTTTCCATGGACTATCTGACTCAGGTTAGCCATTTTTTCTGTGTCTAAATCTCCAGATTTTCTCCTTCTGATGACTTTAGACATATTCATTGAGACAGCCTCTGAATAAGTGCTGCACTTCCCATTTACCAAATTACTTTATTTTTATTATTTCTTTGTTACAGCCCAGTACTGGGCACAGTATACATCTCTAATGAATTTAGGTTTTTTCTTTAAAATTTTCTCTCCTGGATGGAAGTAAAAATTAAATGTTGAGGTATGAAAGGATTCATGATTCCTTCTCAATGGATATTATAGAATCATAGAATCATCTAGGTTGGAAAGGACCTTTAAGATCATCAAGTCCAACCAATAACCTAACACTGCCAAAACCACCGCTAAACCATGTCCCTCAGCACCACATCTACACGTCTTTTAAATACCTTTAGGAATGGGGACTCAATGGGGACTGTGCAGTCTGGTCCAATGCTTGACAACCCTTTTGGTGAAGAAATATTTCCTAGTATCCAATCTAAACCTCTCCTGGCACAACTTGAGGCTATTTCCTCTTGTCATCATTTGTTACTTGGGAGAAGAGACTGATATTAGTGATTCTCATTATCACCTGATCACTCTCACCACTGGATCTAGAATGTTTTTTTTAATCTTATGGAAAGTAAATTATTGCTTTAAAATAATGTGTGCCTCTTCTAAATTACCCCCCCCCCCAAATCTAAAAATATTCTTCTTTTTAATGAAACCTATGTAATTTGTTGGATGACCAGAAAAATGGTACTGTGTAAAAGCTACTGTAACCCTTCTTAGAATTTAGCTTGTTCTACTATTAAGTTTTCTGTCTCCATGAGTGGTAACCTAATTCTTCTAAGAGTTAACGAGAAGTTTATCTTCTGTGAAATTATTTCTGGTAGGGAAAATTTCCTTTAAAAAAAAAAAAA
>VXAK01024452.1:0-22922 GCA_013399435.1 Arenaria interpres
CCATTAGTTGCCGAAGGAATAACAGGTTTGAGTAAATAGGATACTAGGTGAGTCTGCTGTTGCTTTGAATTGCAATATTTCTGGAGCTTGAATTCTTGTCAAATTTCTTCTTTTTTTTTTTTCCTTAGTATTCCACCAAGTAATACTTGGAAGTCAAGCAATTTTTAAGTATTTAGGAGTTTCAGAGTAAGATTTTTCTATTACAAAAGATAAAATTAAAAATTGTAACAGCCTTTGTTGAACATATATATTTAGAGAATTGATAAGTAATGCACAAATACTAAGAGCTCTTCAGTTAGGGAACCTCTTAAGAGGGTTCAAAGGAGTTATTTTATAAATCAGAGCTACTTATCTACAAAGATGAAAACAAAGGGCAAAACTTGTAACTATATGCTAAATGCTACTACTTTAGATGAGACAGCTTCAAACAAAATTCCTTAATTCTCTAAAATAACAGAAAAAATTGTTCACATTCTTGCATTATAATTTATCTTCACACTGTAAAATATTCACTCATAAAGAAAATATTCCCTCATCTTACTCATGGTGGGAAGGACTTTTCTTGGTCTTGGTGTGGAGAGTTATTTCATGAATTTTATCTGAGATTCATAAGAAATTATTCAAAACAAGTTTTTGGGGTAAAGCTGTCTGTTTTGAGATTAGTTTAGCTCATTATACTGATGTTTCCTTCACTGTTTCAGAATGTAAAATCTCCAAAACAAGTTTTTCAGAAAACAAAGTTGAATGTTGGAGTTCTGTGATAGAATTAGGTTGAATCAAAAACCAAAAAGATTGATTTCTATAGTGCTCCCTCTTGTGTTTAGAAGTGATATAGCTAAAGAAAAGGGCTTTTATGTAACTTCACCAAAAAATATGGTTTATAATTTGTATATTTTCAAGCATTTAACAGATAAGTAATCTGTTTTTCTTCTTTGTTTAAGAGATGATGTGCAGCAGTGCCTTGCTATAGTACATAACTGCTTGATTGGCTCTGGGAACATTCTGCCTCCTCTAAAAGGAGAAAGGGTGGCTCATCTGTAAGTAAAATTTATTATATCATAAACATTCTTAGCAATTATATTCATACTGGTTTTTAGTGCTTATTGCTGTTATCACACATCTAATTCCAGTGGCTATTTTTAAGGAGCTCTCATACTAGTATAAAGATACAGAAATTTGAAATAGTGACTTACAGAAACACTTGAGTACTTAAAACATGAAAAATGTTAAGTAATGTTTTTTTTTGTGTAAGAGTGAAAATGTTTTAAAAANAGTGAAAATGTTTTAAAAAGGTAGGTGAATGGCACTGCATTTCTGATGCTACTTTATGTAAAGGAAATGGAAGCTAGGCATTTACTTATGTGTTTCCCCACCTCTAAAAAAAGTCTTCAAACCATAGTGCACTCCATCTTTCTAGTGTTCCTGTCACGCTGAATGAATAAAGTCATAAACATTCTGAACTTAACTTCTTGCCAGCTGTATTCTCATATTCAAATAGGAAGTAAGTCCTGTTTGAATGCTAACACACCTGTGAATAATTTCAAAGCAGAACCTGGCTACTGGTGCTGGCATACAGTACAGCTCTAGCAAAAGTGCTTGAGTAAACGTTCATTTTGGAAGTAATAGGAACTTTCTGTCGCGTTACAGTAGTTCAGGCTTTAAAACAGACTGTTTTTCAATAAATGGGGTTGCTGCTCCAGCTTTGACTTCTTTAAGAAAATACGTTGAATATTAACGCTAGAGGCAATTACAAGTTTGATTTTGGTATTCTTGTTACAGATCATGTTTAAAATATGGAGGGTTTCAGTTAAGCTTATGGTCGGAGTCTGTGGTGCCTATAAAGTTGTTGCTGACGTTTTTTTGCCCAAGTGCCAGTTGCTAAAAGCACCAAGGAACATTGATAGAGTCTAAAATGCATTGCTTCAGGTGCCGAGCTTCTTGTACAGTGGAAGGGAGCTCCTTTTGAATTAAACATATGTTAGAATATTTGTTAAGCTGGAGAACGTTGAAGAGGCCATCTTTTACCATTACTTAAAAGGAAGTAATCTTAGAGGTGGTGCAGAGCATTCAGACTGATTATGACTGCCTTCTAAAATAAGGACTCCAACACTTTACAGGAGGCATTGACTGTTCCTATACCAGCAATGTGCTGTTGGCCCATATTGGAAAAATGTGGGACCATGTTAGCGTCGCTTCTTGATTCAGTCTGCATCCTGCCCTGGCATCTGTTAGGCAGCAAGCACTAGACCCTGGCAATTCATATGGCTCATGGGTTCAGGGACAGAGTTTCTGGTGTTGGTCCTTCAAAGGAGAAGGATTTTTTTGTTCCTGGACGCCGTGAACTTCAAAATACAGGGCTATCTTGGCCGAAAAAGTCTTTAACGCTACAAGAAAAAAAATAATAATTTGTTGTAACTATGGTAATCTATTAACCGAGGAAGAAACATCTGTGTAAAAGTAAGCAGTTTTGTACCCTTGTCTAGGCTATCTGATTGTCAATAATGGAAGCTTCATTTGGCATAAGAAAGAACCTTACCACCTGTGGAGAAGAGTGAATTGCAGCTGTGTTCATGTAGACTCTGATTTTGTTTTGGTGTGGGTTGTTTAGAATTATCTTTCTATATTGTTGGGCAAGGTCTGTAAATTCCCGGTGTACAGATTAGGGCATTAGCCTATAATCAACTTCTAAGTTACTGGTATACTTCATGGCAGATTTGCTTCATTCTGTTAGTTATCCGTGTTGGCTTTATTAAACATAGACGCTTTCCACGAGAACATGCTGAAATCAATTTGTTACTAAAGAAATCAAAAGCAGACTTTTCTCATCATTTTGGAACTCAATAGTTCATTCTACTAAATGCCTGCAGAGCTTCAGAATCCACCATTACCTGGTTTGGACAGACTATGCGTATTGATGAAACATCTTCTACTCACTGTGAAGAATGTCTTGCATCCAAACTTTGTTTACATTTAAGGCTTTCTAAAAACATAGTTAAAGCAATTTATCTTTTCAGTGACTTGATACAGGACTCGAATTTGCCCACTGAAGTTGAATTAATTTTATTTACATAAACTTTAGTTCATATTCTTTGTATGATTTGAGTTACCACAAACAGAACATGGGTTTTTAATGAAGGAGACAATCTAAGGGAGGTGAGTCTGTGCACAGTGGGTTTTACTTTGGCCTAGTAAGATCAACTGAATACTTCAGGAGATCCTATTGTACTTCATGTGAAGGAAATGTTGGATCCCTGACAGTTTATTCAATTTACTTAAGAACAACATTACAAAGGTCAATATCAATTTAGCATCTTGAGAGATTAGGCTGAGTTGATCCATCTGGTTCAGATGGTGTTCATTCTAGTTTTGCTTCTTAAGAAATTCATATTCTGTTTTAATGGGTTACTGTGTGTAAGCAAGGGTCACAGAAGGGAATTGTACCAAGAAGAAAGATGTTCTCTCTGCTAGCTTATTCCCTCCTCTTCCTTCCCCAAGAAATAACTGGAATATTTGTGATGAGGGAGATATCTTTTCAATTATAAAACAATATTAAACAGGTTATTGTGAATACTGTTTTCTGTGTGAATTTAAGTACTGCGTTCCTATGTCCATAAAACTATATCCAGTTTGAATGTAGGTGGTGTCTTTTGATGAACTTGTTGTCAAAACAGGAAAAAAGTTTGATTGCAATGGTTATTGTGTTGTGAGTTCCTGGGATTTTCTTTTTTTGTAAGATACCAGTTTACATTCCCAAGCCTGTTCCCATTATATATAGGGGGAATGCACATAAAGCACTGAGATTTGAAAATTAATTGGCAGTGACTAAGTCAGTTACCCAGAATGCCTTTTTTTTTTTTTTTTAAGTACTGCGTATTCACAGTTAGTGTTTACCAGTAGTGGTGATGATATTCAGGGTCCTGATGTGGCAGTATAGGAATGTTTTTAAATGCAGGTATTGAAAATGGCTTGGTGTATTTAAGTTTAAAAAATTTTACATGTCTACTTCTAAAACAAACTGACACAGGAGTTTTCTTGTCAGATACCTCCTATGCCACTTAACTGCAATGAGCTGTAGCTGATCACACACCATGTAGAACAGTATTGTTGTATGTGCTTCCTGTAAAGTAGAGCTGAGTAGGTCTAACTGCTAGATTTTTCCTTCATCTTGATGGTTAAGCATGCCTGAAGATTTGTGCTTACAAAGCCAGATAATGAGTATTTGTTCCTTTGTAATCCTCTAGCTTGCTCACTGAATGAAAGGAAGGTCACGTAGATGGGAAAGAGCTTGGAGCTATCTAATTTGAACCTCGGCAATAAAACTCTGTGTGTTGTGGGATGACGAGCTAGGTATGATGGGTCAGTTAGTACTGGGAGCTCTGTCTGCCTGCAGACTGCTCCTGCCACCAAGATGCTTTCCCCCCAAACATAGGAGGTTTATTTTTCTGTTTGACAACTGAAAGTTACCCAGATATTTACCGACATTGTTTTGGGGGTTTGTGCAACCTTGCTTGGGGTGACAGGCAGGGGAAGGCAGTGGCAGAAATTAGGAAGAAAGGCTGCTTTCTTCATTAGGAGCAGGCTGTAGCAGCAGGAGACCACTGTACCTGGTTTGATCATTAATTCAATGACTCAGTCATAACAGTGACTAGTGCGAAGCAAGATGACTTGACTGAGGGAGGAAGTAGGTTTTTTTTGCTTAAGTAATAGGGAAAAATAATTATGAAAATTATATATTGACTGTATGTTACAGATATCACAAGCTGGCCAAACGCTTATTTCATTATTGGTTATCATACAACAACATATGTTGTTGCATAAAATTCCCATTCATTGGATGCGAGGTTTGGGGGTTTTTTTTGATTGATGAATTTTAAATCATGGTATTGCATAAACATGGTAGTCTTCTAGAGGGATGAGAATATAACAAAAGTTATGAGCGGTGTTTCGGGAGAAGAAAATGAGTGAATGTAGATTGAAATCCTAAATCTTTCTGCTTTAAAATAAATTGCAGAAATGAATGCATGAGACTGCTTTCCACTAATGTAGTAACTGTTTGCTGCTTGGTGTTTTGTTGTTGCTCTAATTCTTTTGAAGTTACTTCTACAGTAGGAAAATAGACCTGTTGCAAATATAAGGCCTCTCTGCTAGTGTGGAGACTACTACATTTTACTGTACTAGTACTTCTAACCCAGGATTCTGTTTTGTTTGATTATAGATGGTGTATTACAATTCATCGACATAATTTTACGGAAATAGTGCTTAAAAGTTCTGTTGCACTGTTCACTTACAGAAACCTTTCATATTTAAAAGTTTCGTGGGAAGTTACTTAGTCCATGTCTATGGACTTTTATGGGTTTTTTTTTGTTCCTCAGTGTCAAGTACCTGAGAGTACCCAATAATTTCAAAATGTCTCTTTTCATCTCTCCTTGTCAAGAATAGTCTGTTTTATGTCTCTGCGGTTTGTGTTTATTAGCTATTGAAAATAAATTTGCTTCTTGAATAGTTAATATCCTAAGTTTTTCTGTTGGTTTCTTCTTTATTTAATTTTTATTTATTGTTTCATAAAGCTGAAACTGGATAAAAATCCCCAGCATTGGTCTAGTATGTTCTCCTTGTTTGACAGGATCAGATAGTGCCCTTATTTTCACGGCTTAATAAATACTGGGTAGAGTAAAGGTTTCAGAACTTCTGTTTAACAACCATTGTGTACATTGGCATGAATATTCTTGAATCTCCTGTCAACCTAGGTAATTGTTTTCATGTTGATTCATTAGTTTCTCTTACTCCTTTTTGTATCTTTTGATGACTGGTAGTCTTTGAATGGAAAAGTGATATATTTAGTACAGAAAACACATTGTTACATTGACCAACACTTGACTTGGGTATGCTCAGTATACTCAAAAGTATGTGCTCTGTGTGTGTGTACATACACAAACTTGGCATACACATCAGCATAGCTGCTGTGAGCGAGGAGTGATTTCCTTGTTCAGTGAGTTTGAGCATAAAAGGTTTAGGTTTCACGATGTTCCATCTTTTTTGGAGACCAAGCAGTTCTTATGTGTACTTTGCGATTTTTATTTCTATTTTCTTCCCAATTTTGGGAGCAAAATTCCCATGTGTGTTTTACGTGAATGATGTTAATAATTTATCTCCTTCTGAAAATAGCTCGTGCTATTTTAAACGCTTAGGGTTATTGTGAATGTTTCATACACAAGCGGGTGTTTAGGGAAGAGATAGCCAATTCAGTAGAAAAGAAATTTGTGCACAATCCTTGCGCAAATAAAATGCATAATTGAAATTTGACAGAATAGAAATGAATAGTTAAATTTCAGTAGCAAATAGAACTTTAATAAATGTCACTTGGTGTTGATTGCTTACTTTTTAGCCTGTAAGTAGGAAGGAATTGAAACTTCATCTTTTTTTGGAGGATGAATGAATTCTTTTCTGATGTGGCCATAAATAACAAATTAATAGAAAACTATTGCATGACTCAATAGTGTGTATTTATGTTATCATTCCATATAGTGTTCTTCATCTTTAGTAGAGAAGCCATTGATTTCAGGTGTGTTCTGTGAATTACTTTTTCATGCAAAATGGATAGTTACAAGGGGAAGGGAAAAGAAGTGTTAAGGAGGCTGCCAGAGGTTGTGAGGAGCAATCTTTTATGACAGCAGTAGTTTTTTATGGCTAAATTAAGGTGTTCGGAGCCATAGAGTCAGAGCTGTGTGGAATTATCCGGACATAGTTGAGGGAAAAGTGAAAGGAGTTTTTCTGCGTCTGCAGAAACACAACGTGATGGTTGCTCTGGCACACAAGATGGGTGCAGGTATATATAATGCTTGTGTGCAAACAGTCTACCCTTTTTCTTAAAAAGCCTCCGTAATTTTAAATGATATCAAAGTATTTTTCTTATGATGACTGCAAGGGTATACAAATAAAGATTATCTCAAATGCAGACAGTATAAAGTTCTTTAAGGTTGAGAAGTCTTTCACTGATGTTCAGTTGAGTTCCCCTTCACCTCCCTTACAGCCTCCTTATGAACAAGGTAACGCTTAAGCAGCTGATTTAGGGAAGCAAAACCAGCTTTACTCAGAGAACGTCTGTTTTTTGTCTCCCTCTTAAATGCAGTGGTTAGTTAGAATGCTCTATTGCTCTACTTCTGCTACAGACATTGGTAGGAGCTTTCTTAATGTTCTTTCACTGAAAGTGTTCAGACTGCAGGTCAAGGATAAGACCACTTCTTATAAATATGTAAGGATGTGATATGGTGTGCGGAGGGGCAGGGCTAGCTAACCTCTCTTGGCGTCTCCAGGAAACTTCCCAGCTCTGCTGGGGGAGCTGCACACAGAAAAGGAAACAGTTACTCCTCCACGGTGAGTAACCCCGTTTTCTCCTTGTTCACCTTCCGACTGTTGTCTCTTAATCTCATATGTCAAAATAGGTTGATGCAGCCCTTGATGTATTCCTTAACGTGGCATAGGTTTTTTTTGCAATTAGAAAAAAATTCTTCTGCGGCTGGTTCAGTGGAGTGATGCTAAAAGTTATTTCTTTCTGAAAGCTGTATCTAATTGCTGAACTGTACTTCCATACTGAGAAATACACAGAGACTTGAATAAAGTCTGCTTTACTGTTTTACTGCTCTGTAAAATGTCTGGAGTTTGAAAAACATAGTGCATCAGTCTTTCTCAAAGATGCTTTAGTTTTTGTACCGTGGCAAATAAGGGAGTGAAGTCTTCAAAGTTCTGTTTAATTGGGTTTCTGTTCCAGCTGTAATTTTGGATATTCTTTGTTCATAAGATTTATTCACAATTTGCGTTGAACACTGTTGATACAGAACAGTGTTATTTATTCATTGTATGAGGCATTGTCGTGAGAGTCTTGCTATAAGTATTGGCTGAAGTTAAGAAAAACATTTCATGCCTCCTTCCCTTTGTGTGTCTGAAATAAAACACAGTTTTCTCTGGCTCAGTGGCTGACACATTATAATGCTGAACATTACTACCATGGATGTTAGTTTGCGGACCAACTATAAAACTTCTTTGCATTTTGAATATAATACTTTCATCCTATTAGTAGCCTTGTTGAAATAAATGGTTCTGCCTGTGGAGTAATGTCACGGTGAATGTAAGGACTATACCAGGCTGGTTCTTGATTTCTGGATGCTATGTGTTCAGTTGTTATTCCTGATTTGCTCAGGAACCTGAAGCATAAAAAGAGCTTAGAGTGTTGGTTGTTATTTGTTTTAAATAGTAGAGATTTCATTTGGAACTTGGTTAGCTGGCAAAGAACAGTTGAATGTGTTTTGCTGGGAGTGAGAAGAAAGCACAAAGATTTGTAATCTTTCTGTAGACTAACTAGGGGAAAAGTGGGAAACTGCTCTTTAACTTGTCTCATAGGTAGGAAAACCTTATATGAACTTAATTTGTGTATTTAATTTATATTCGGGGAAAATGTTTAAGGCTGAAAATACATTAAAATACTCTAAAAAAAGTTACTGTTATCAGCTCATTTACATATCCAGCATACTGTACCCAAAAATAAAAGAAAAAGTAATTCCTTAATGTCCAGCTGCCTGAGATTGTTGGATTTATCTGTTTCCTTCTATTTTTTAAGAAGAAATAGTATTTGGGTGGGGAGGTTCATACTTTTTTTTTTTTTTTCCCCCCTGGTTGTTAATTGCCGAAATATCCCCTCTCTGTATCTTCCCAACTGGAAAGATCAGATCTTGGAGAAATACATAGCAAACACTTCCGAAGTCAGTCATGTAGATTATTCTAAAAGAGCAAGTGTGCGAGACCATAAAAACTTTATTTCTTCATTCAGGGCCGAAGTACTGGATTGATGTTGGATATTTTGAAAATTTTATTAATAGTCCAGTTGTACCTTAAGCACTTATGCCAGTCCTGAGATTTTTTTTTTGGGGGGGAAAAAGGTGGGAAGACTTTTGGAATGGCTTATTTTCAAGTGAAACTACCACTACCAGAAATGCAACAAGGAAAATTAAATTAAGACTTCACTTCTTGATGTCTAAATCAATTAAGATGACATTTCAATTTGAATTTTGTTGATGCAGATGTGACTGTTACAAGGGTTGTGAATTCAGCTTACCTAATTTTGGTTTGTGAGGGTTTTTCCTTCACCTAATGGGCACAATAATTGTAGCACTTGTGTTTTAATGTGTTCACTTTTACAGGAAAAACATGACCCTTATTTTTGGTTCTGACAGATAGAAGTTTACTATTGCCTGAAATCTGAAAGTTTATTTTAGTATCTCGTAGCTCATGCTCAGATACAGAATCTGTAGTGTTTTCTCATGTGTTATTTAGCATTTTTAAGAGGAGTAGACTCACATTGCTTCATTTAGTTTTTTCTGATTATACTGTCAATGCAATTTTATGTAAAGATCATTTTTATAGGGATTACTTGCTGGTACTATTTGTTTAATATAATACACTGATGTATTTTGTCCTTGAAAGCTTGAATTTGTCTACCTTAATTTTTAGAGGTGAGACTGTAGGTTTAAAAAACACCCCAAAACATACAACCAAAACAGAATACCCCACAAAACCTTCAAGTGTTATGTAGGATATGTTTTTATGTCTTTTAAATTCATTGGTGTGTGATATCTGAATCTGTATTTTTTTGCATGATTACATAAAAGCAAATCCACAGAGGCTAAGAATTTACTTCTAAAAACAATTGTATTTAGACAGGTTTGACCCAAATCCTGGAAGAAGCAAGACTTTATTTTTTGGTATGGTTATTAATAGTGAACTTCATATGGCAATAAGTAGAACTTCTGTAGATAATGGGTACATTTCTTTATAACAAGAAAGGACCAAAGTCAGAAAAGCTTCATCAGCTTAACTTGTCAGGAAAGGATTCTGCCTCAGCAGTCAAATTCACCTGTCCTCCCTAGACTTAAGACGACCAGGAGCCATGTTTGTTTTGATGAGCGAGTTCATAGGTTTGACAATGAAACCAAATCTCTGGCTATTTAACAGAACTGATGGGATTCTGTTAAATGAGAAATGAAGATTCTGGGTTCAAGATAGTGTCCTTGTGGTTTGTCTCTGACAAACAGTCTGACCCATAAGTATGGTTGATTTATAAATGTTAGAGCTGAGGCATACTATTAGTAAATCCAAACATCTTTGGCACCACTGGCATGAAATTTAACTTGTTAAAATTAATTAAATGGCAATTGAATTCACATAGTCAATGATTTCCATAATGTATAGTAATATTTGGTTTGTTTTCATACAGGGTCCCAAGTCTGGTGTCTTTGGAAGAAACAAAACTGTACACTGGTGTTGAATATGGTAAGTAGATCCTAATTCTCTTTGGACAGGTTATAAGTGTTGTTTTCGTTCTTTTTTTTTTTTCTGCTGTAAAAGCAGTAGGTTCTTTTTGAGACCACAATTTTGATTATTCTCTTTATATTAAATGGGCTTTTTTGGCCAATTCAGAAGTTCTTGTGTACACACTGTTTCATCTTCAGCGATGGTATACAAGACACAAATCTGCTGCAGTAATACAGCTGGGAATGTGAGCTTGGATCCAACCCCCAGGTCAGAATGGTTGGACCTGTGTATTTCCATGTAGATGAGAGGTGCTGGAAGCAGCACCCACTACCCAGGAACTGCATTTGAGAGACAGAAGGAATCACGGTATAAACTGCTGGAGGCTTTGATGGCTCCTTCAGAAGAAAACTGTGTTTTTCAGGCTTTGTATGTATTCTTAACCATCTTCCAAGTGAAGATGGGCTATTTAAACAAGGAACTGAGGCATGTGGTAACTGCTTATCAGACCATTAAATAGTTTTAGGTGCTTTAATAATTCTAAAATCTGGTCCATTAGGTTGCAAGTAGCAAGTTTGTAATAGAGAATGGGCGTTTATTTAGTGGTCTCTTGCAGCAATTAAAATTTTTCTGGTTTAAAACTTTCCAAGAAGACTGCTTGTATCATTGATCCTTCTTGCTTCTGCATTTGTTGTTGTTCAGATTGGGAATGTCTGTTCCCCTCCATGTATTACAGGCAAGTAAGTCCCCAGTCTTCTACTGTCTTGATCACCTGACACATAAAATCTGTATTCCATTGACTTGTTTTTTGCCCTGCTTAATATGTTACTCAGTTTTCATATGCCAAATACTCTGCTTCAGTCTGTGGTTAGAAATGAAGCCAACTGTCAAGTCAGATGAAGAAGTTATGTACCTATAGAAAACATACTGTTGACTTGATAAACAAAAGCAGGCTTTATGAGAGCGGTTCCCTTAGATAAAACAAGATGGTTATTTTTATAATAGCCCATACTGCCATTTCTGAATAGTCTGCTCGGGCTTTCCACTGGTTTGCTTATTTATAAATTGCTTTTTATGCTATTGTATAATAAAGAGAAAATGTTTAATTTTTTTTGTAGATTTATCAAGAGAAAATTATCGAGAAACAATTGCAAGGGTTACAAGGAAGTTGCTGCGTAAGTTTAACCACTTCTCTATATAAAAAGTACTGTGTGTGCTTTTAAGTATAATTTTATAGATGAGAAACTTGCTTCTTTTACTTTGCCTATAATTCTTAAATTTAAGCTTTGTAAAAATAAAACTGCTGTTATTTTTTAAAACTTTCCCTGTCTGATAATGAACTATTTTTCTTCCAATTGCAGGTTATATACTTGATAATTCAGAAGATGATACCAAGTCTTTATTTCTAATAATAAAGGTATACTTATAATTTGTGATACTTAAGATAATATTACTTGTTTTGCAAAATAATCACTCTGACATCTTTTTCTTTCTACAGATTATTAGTGATGTTTTACAGTTCCAAGGGTCTCACAAGCATGAGTTTGATTCACGATGGAAAAGCTTTAATCTAGTGAAAAAATCAATGGAAAACAGGGTCAGTGATTTTTCTTTGTAAAGCTTAGGTGAGGGATGGAAATAGTTCCTGATGTTCAGAAAGACTTTTTTCATATTTTCGTTACTGTCCTAATAAGTTTTTGTAATTTTGAAATCTAATTCCTTGATAAGAATATTGTTTTGCAGTGCTTTTGTACCTTTATTTGGAAGTTTTATGAGTAACTAGCTTAGCATTTCTGAATTGAATTGAATTGTCCTTGCACCAACGTCTGAGATTTGGCATGATGCTCTATTGTGGCACTTGTTAACTGAGAAGTTTCTGTGATCAGACCTTTCTTTTGCATACAGAGTAATAGGCAAATAAAACACTTTACTAGGGCAAAAAAAAAATCAAGGTTGTCTGCCAAGAAGAATTTCTACATAAAATGTGCATGTTTCTAGAAGAAAAAGAGTACACGGGGAGTTCAGTCAGTGCAAATTGCTAATATGAATACTGAAATCTAAACCAAATTCTGTTTGTTTACAGCTGCAAGGAAAGAAGCAGCATATCAGAGCTTTGCTCATTGACAGAGTTATGTTGCAGCATGAGGTAATACTTCCACTTTAATCTTCACTAACTACTTGAAAAGCTGATTTGTTATGTTGTCATGTAGCAAAAGATGCAATAATCCTGCACTAGTTTCTCTTACATGTGTGAAATGTAAAAACAATCTGTTGTTTGTGTTTTCTTTGCAATTTAGCTGAGAACACTAACAATGGAAGGCTGTGAATATAAAACTTCTCATCAGGAGATGATCAGAGATCTTTTGTGTTTGTCTACAAGTTCATATGGTCAGGTAAGGAAAAATACCTTTTGAACTGAAATATATGGAATTTTTTGTTGATCTCTTCAAGTTATGCTTTTCAGATCTTCACTTTTCAATTTATTTCCATGGCAACATGAAATATTTACTATTTCGGGGAGGTTTAGGTAGGAAAAAATTTTACTCTGAAAGTGTTATTAAGCCTTGGAGCAGGCTGCCCAGGGAAGTGGTTGAGTCACCATCCCTGGTGGTATCTAAACGATGGGTAGACATGGTGCTTAAGGATAGAGTTTAGTGGTGGTTTTTGTCAGTATTAGGTTGATGGTTTGATGATCTGAAAGGTCCCTTCCAACCTAGGCAAGTCTATGATTTCATTTGCATTAGTTGCCAATTTTGGCATAGCTTTTGCTTTAAGCCCCTTCTTTGTCAAATAATTGGGTGGAGAGGGTGCCAACATAGGTTACCAATTTTAAATTTTTTGAGGGACTTAACACTAGGCTTCTAAAAACAATTATTCAATTTAAAAAATATTAAAAATATATCAGGTTGAGGTTTTTAGATGTGACGATACGATTTATGACACTATTTGGAATGCTAAGTCTACTTTTAGGAGGTGGCTATGGTGACATCCTAGTTCTTAAAAATATACAAAACAAGTGTGGTGATAGTTGGATTCTGAACTCTTTGCCTAGTGGAAGATCTGTGTGTGTTCAATTCACACAGAATCTAGAATTCAAATCCATCCACAATCTTTACCGACTCTTTAGATTCTCCTAACTGCATCTGTTATTCTAGCTGTTTGCTCTTTAAAAGATCTTAAAAACACATTGTTTTCGGCAACATAAAGAATTGTCTTTAACTTTGTAGCTGTTCTGAATTAAGTGCTAGAAACAAAAAGTAAGTTTTATAAACAACTGTGAGCAAGTGTGTGGGGAAGCATGCTATTTACAATGTTCTACGCATAGTTTTGTTCCTGTGCATCATGTAAACTCTGTACATAAGTAACAGAAATGGATAAGGGTATTGGGTTGGTATAGTGTATTTTTGGTTCAGAAGACTTTCTAGTAACATCTCTCTTCCCATAGGTCAGAAGCAAAGCTCAGCAAGCATTCTTCACAGCTCTAGGAACATACAATTTTTGTTGCAGAGATATCATTCCCTTGGTTTTGGAGTTCTTGCGTCCAGACCGGCAAGATGTCACTCAAAAGCAATTTAAAGTACTGTCTTATTAACTTTGTTTTATGCCTGTCTTTTGAAGTGTTACTAAAGGAGAATTTTTAACACTGAAGAGTGGGATTTGCTTGTTTATCAGTGTTACTCTGATATTTTCCTGGCATATAGTTTATGCTTGACTAGTGTAAGGAATTATTTGGATTAGATCAGTTGTGAAGAGAAATTTTGTGTTTATAGATTATTTTTTTTTAAATTTCATTATGTGGTCAGGTATTACAACAATGTATGTTAACACTTGTTAAATTATTGAATGGAAATTGAGAAGCTATAGTCCAAGATGGTAAAATTCATTAAGCAGTTCTGTAAGCTGTAGTAGTATAAGACAGTATTGTGAACTGGACAAAAAGTTGGTCACCCAAAAAAGTTACAGTAAATCAGGTGGATTTTGTTATGAAGTGGTGGGTAATTGCTGATGCTGCCAGGCCTGGAAATGTTGCTGACACGGTGATGCCAGGATGCAGTCTGTCCATCCAGGTGTTCAAAAGCGTCATGCTCCCCTCCTTCCTCTCCACCTCCCTCAGTCCTCCTGTCCACAGAGGCAATTTGTACTCGTCATATGGTCAGAACAACAGCTATGGCTTATTATCCTGCTCCAGCTGCCTGATACGTACTATCATGGGATTACATTGTTTGCATAACTTAGTATCCCTGTTCTTGTTTATTGATTATGATTTTTAATGCCATCCTTGTACCCCCCTTTCTCCATCCTTCTCCTCCCAGATAAGCAACCCACGCCTACTTACTTTTTCCCGATTGATCCCAGTTTTGCTACGCTTACAGCATTTTCTGCCATACCTGAATTTGATATATCTGATACTGCTACCAGTCTTAGCCTATGTGATATTACTGATGTGGTTACCTAGGCACTGTTGTTCTTGTAAGACTGCTCTCCAAAAGGTCGCCAAGACTTCCTTCCAGTTGCCTGTGAAATTTGGCCATTTCTCACATAACTCCCACTTAATCAGCTGTGAAATCCAGCCCCTCTTTGTTTCACTGTGTTTCACTCTTGTCATCTTCTTCCACAATCACCTGTCACATTCACCAGTTTGTTGTGTCATGTCCAATAATTATCCACATCCTCTTCAGTCAGCATCATTTCGGGTGCCTAGTTAACAGCCAAATGATTTGCCTGCAGCTCAAACATAAGTTCACAGAAAGGCCAGGTGTGGTAATTGATCACTGCATAATGTCCTTTATAATGTAATTCAAAAATCAGCCATTCTGTGGATAAATTAATTGGCAGAGCTTCCAATCTCCTTAAAAGGGTTCTTTAGCACAAAGAGGATTCTGTGAAAAATCTTTGGTATTTTGACAATGAGACTGTATAGCGGAATATTTATGGTACTTTTTAATGATTTGGTAATGTGAAGATTAATTTTTATTCTATATGGGTGCATGCTTGAGTAGATAGATATCACTTACATATGAACAATGCTTCACCTTTCTAAAATTCCTTCTTTCATTTTACAGGGTGCCTTATATTGTCTTCTTGGAAATCACAGTGGAGTATGTTTGGCAAATCTTCACGATTGGGATTGTATTGCACAGACGTGGCCAGCAATTGTTTCTTCTGGACTGAGCAAAGCTATGTCCTTGGAAAAACCATCCATAGTTAGACTCTTTGATGACCTAGCAGAAAAAATCCATAGGCAGTACGAAACCATTGGATTGGATTTTGCAGTAAGTGACATACTGCTTAGTGAGAATGTCTTGGATTCTGAGAACATGTGATTGCTTGAGACTCGAGGTGTATTATTTGAGTTAGCATTCTGATGTTTATCACACTCCAATTTCTGTGACAGAGGACTGTAGACTGGTATGTTTGTGACCAAAGTTACAGAGCTCCCTATAATACAACTGGAATTTGTAATTTTTTGTTAACCTCTAAGGAAGCCTGTTACTGAAAGGAAGTTTAAGTTGCCGTTCAGTGTTAATTGGTATGAGTCATGCTGATCAAGTGTAAAGATGTGTGTTAGTGAGACAGCGTCTTCAAATTAATATTGTCAGTATTTGTAGTGTTGTCCCACTGTGCTAGCCCACAGCACTCATTACACAGCTTCCTCTTGCCTAATCAGTGGGTTAAATGGCATGGTACTTACTTTTCAGCATGAGTGACAATTAATAAAAATATTTTATAAACAATTTTTATGCTTAATGAAATATTAAAGTTTGGTTTTACCTTTATTTTAAAATGGAATAAAACATGTACTTGGAGAAACAATTCTGCTGTGTGAACACAAAAGGTGTCTTCCCTAGATTTTCTTGGATTTGTCTATGTGGACGGGAAACTGCACTCTTCATGTTATTCTGAACTCTCCTTATTTTGAAACAGAAACAAACACTCATAAAACTTGTAAGTTGCTGCTCAGTCCCAGATCTTTGTGTTCTCTGTCTATAGGTGCCAGAGAAATGCATTGAGGTAGCTGTTTTGCTGCAAAAATCGGCACATCCAAGTTCAAACTTCACAGGTCTTTGTTCAGAAGAAATTCAGTTAGGAATTCAGCGACAGAAGGAAAAGAATGCTGAAGCTTTGCTGTAAGTTAAAGTTTCCTTAACACAAGCTTACACTGCCTAGTATTTACTGTAAGCTAAATGTAATAATCCAAAATTGCTAAGCTAAATCTTAAGCTCAACAAATTCAGAATGTCCAAGGATTGTTGTGGTGTATCTTCTCTCCTGACTTGGCAGCCTCTTTTCTCTATGTTTATATTCCCTTCCTTCCTCTTCCCTGTCCTCCCTATTTGTGCTAGACTTACTGCATTGCTTTCACTTGCCTTTTGTAGAACATTTATCCTATTTTTAAATAATTCCCTCAGTAGCATCTGGTTGATGATTCCCTGTTTTTTTTCTCAGAAACTATGAAAATTTGGTCAACATGCTGCTGGACTGCGTGGAACAAAGAAATCTGTAAGTCTCCTTTTCTGTGGGTAGAAAATCTTTGGGGGGGTGATTTGAGGTGGCTACATGAGTAACTGTCGTTTTCATCAAGAAGTGCAGTTAGCATGACCAGAATTGAGTAGTATTCTTTTCAGCCTCGAAGTAGTTGTCCAAAAGCAGTTTGTCAGTAGCAGTCTGGCATAAAATGGATTGTGGCTAGCTTCTTGGAGAGTTTTTGCAAAGGTATTCACAAGAATTGAGTTTCTGGAGGTCCTCATGCATTTGCATATGAATTCTTCTTGCCCAAACAGGAAGACAAAGGCCAACATAGGGGAGTCTTGCCATTACTGTCTCCTAGGTAAACTGAATGAGTCTTGAATTTATTTTCATTTGGAGCTTGATTTGGTAGCATAAGGCATCATCGCATCTCCGAGTTAAGCTTCGTCATTAATTAATTTCACCTATTTATTTTTTTTAGTATTTTTTTGTTCTGGGGAAAAAGCTCTGGATCTGTCTGCATAATACTGATACCCAAATAGATTTTAATTCGTAGCATAATATTTGTGTTTAAAAACTTTAAAAGAATATCCCTACAGGTCCGTATTTCACATTGACAGCCGAGATCAAGAAGGCACCATTAACTGAATGTTTGATTGCACTTGTGTGTTCCCAGAACACTGAAGGTTTCCCTACATGACAGTTAAGCTTGTTGACTATGGCAGTGGCATAGAACATTACTTATGTTAGTCCAAACATATTTACATAATCTTAATACATATAATCAAATCTGTGCAAAAGCAGTACATGCAACTATGCTACTTCTTGTCTGTTTTGAATATTTTTTTTTTTAGTCCCTGGAAGTTTGAGCACATCAGCATTGGTTTTCTGTCTCTGCTCCTGAGGGATGATAGGATACTGCCTGTCCGTGCCATAAAATTTTTTGTGCAGTGTCTCAACCATGATGCAATTGTAGTTCGTAAGGTAAAAACAACATAATTAATCTTTTTGTTTTGCAGCTCATTGGGGTTTAGATCAGATGTTTGTGGTGGTTTGCTGCGATAAAGCACAAAATCTGAGGTGTGCATCCCCCTTACCCTTCCAGTCATGCATGTGTACAAAAGTTCCTAATCCAAGAAGACGAGTCTTGGCAGTGCTGTAGCTGTGACATATGGTTAAAGTCTGTAAACTCTGAAAATGTGGAACATACCTATTCATTCTTACTTACTTAAGAGTGCTTTTGCAGAAATTCTTTTGCAGATGTCTGTTTTTAGCATGTGTGGCTTATTACTTGAAGGGAGCCATCTGTGTGTTATATTTAGATTCATAGAATTGTCCAGGTTGGAAGGGACCTTTAAGATCTTCAAGTCCAACCATCAACCCAACTCTGATTAAAAAAAAAAAAAAAAACAACACACACCAAAAAAAAAAACCCCAAACAAAAACACCCCAAAAAACCCCCCCACATCACTAACCAAGTCACTAAGCGCTATGTCAACCCGGCTTTTGAACACCTCCAGGGATGGAGCCTCACCCACTTCCCTGGGCAGCCCATTCCAAGGCTTAATAACTCTTTCCATGTAGACACTTTTCTTCATATCCAATCTTGACCTCGGCTGGTGCAACTGTAGGCCATTTCCTCTTGTCCCATCGCCTGGGACTTGGGAGAAGAGACCGACCCCCCTGGCTACACCCTCCTTTCAGAGGGTTGGAGAGAGCAATAAGGTCTCTCCTCAGCCTCCTTTTCTCCACGCTGAACAACCCCAGCTCCCTCAGCCTCTCCTCACAAGACTTGTTCTCCAGACCCCTCACCAGCGCTGTTGCCCTTCTCTGGACACGCTCCAGCCCCTCAATGGCTTTTTTGTGGGAAGGGGCCCAAAATTGGACACTTTAATTCTGCTTATTGCCTGAGTGAGGCACCCCTTAATTTTTTATTTTTTTTTCTGAGAATGGTTGCTAGGGAGGTTTTTCTGGGCTATAAAGGTCACACTGAAGCCATGTCCTGTATCCCCTGAAATCATAGAATCATAGAATCGTCTAGGTTGTAAGAGACCCTTGGGATCATCGAGTCCAACCATCTACCCTACTCTACAAAGTCCTCCCCTACACTATATCCCTCAGTACCGCATCTAAATGTCCCTTACACACATCCAGAGATGGTGACTCAACCACCTCCCTGGGCGGCCTATTCCAATGCCTGACCACTCTCTCTGTGAAAAATTCCTTCCTAATGTTCAGTCTAAACCTACCCTGTTGGAGCTTGAAGCCGTTCCTCTTGTTCTGTTGTTAATTACCTGTGAGAAGAGACCAGCATCAACCTCTCTACAGTGTCCTTTCAAGTAGTTGTAGAGAGTGATGAGGTCTCCCCTCAGCCTCCTCTTCCTCATACTAAACAGTCCCAGCTCCTTCAGCCGCTCTTCGTACAATTTGTTTTCCAGGCCCTTCACTAGTTTTGTTGCCCTCCTCTGCACTCGCTCCAGCACCTCGATATCTCTCTTGTATTATGGGAAGTATCAACCACTGGGGTGATGAACTTCACTGTAATGTTCACTGGCTTTTTAGGGTGCTTTAGCTGGTGTAAAATGTGACTGTGAGATGGTTAGACACATCCTTCTAGAGGTGAGCGTATGGAATGGATGCATTAATACCCATTTCTTTCTTTTAGGTGGCCATCTCAGCTGTGGCTGGTATTCTTAAGCAGCTTAAGAGAACACACAAGAAAGTGCCCATCTGCCCTTATGAAATAAGTAGGTTTTTATTTAATGTAAGAAATGTCTTACTAACGTTTACCCTAAAATTTGTTTAAAGGCATATTTTTCTGGTTAAACTAAACATAGTATCACAAGCTTTGCATTCCTCTCTGGTTCTCAATGTCCTAAGCAAACAAAACAAGTAATACAGTTGGTTGTTTTTGGGTTTGTTGTTTGTTTTTTTTAAGCAGTACTATATATGCAAGTGCATAATGCTCACTTAATATGTGAGTATTAAGTTATTCATTTATTTGGCATGAGTTAAAACTTCAGAGAGATGGTCATTCTCCTTTCAGAAAGCCTTATAATTTGTGAGAATAATTTGTATATCTCCTTTTTATTCTTTTAATCACTTCAAATGGCACATTTATATAAATTACTAAAGGAATCTCATGCTGTTAGTGTTGCTTTTAATCTCCTAGGACAAATCTCTGTACAGGTTTCACTGGGACAAGGGAGACACAAACACTTTAGAATGTTGTATTAAAAGTAAGTCGTAACATTTGCCGGGTCTGTTAATGAACAAGTTTAAAATTCTCTTAAACCAGGTGGAAACCCTAAGCCTTCCAGCATTCAGGCTGGTGACAGGCAGGATAACCAGTGGCTGCATTATGACAGCCAGAGATTACCAAAGACTAAGGAAGCCTGGGAGTCATGCTGTTTTGTGGAGAAAACACACTGGGGATATTATACCTGGCCTCGGTGAGTATCATGAAGCATTAAGACAGAGCTGTGAGAGTCAGCAGAAAAAACCTGTGGGAAATTAAATAATGTTTGTTAGGTTTGATTTTTTTAAAAAATGAAACAAAAAAATACAATTTATTTCATCCTTTGTGCTTGTTGCTTGTTTTACCACTTCTGTGTGGTTTTTGTGGTTTTTTTTTTTTCTTGTGGGTTTTTTTATTATTATTTATTTTCTACCGGTTTTTCTTTGGGTTTTGTGGGTACTTTAGGCACATATTTCTTACGGCTGTTTAACTTCTGGTCTTAAATGAAGTATGTATGTTTGAAAATTACATAGTTGTAAAATATGCAGAATATTCTATCTCTAATTCTGGATTGCTTCCTTTAGCAATTTATTTGTTGTAAATTTTCTATTAAGTTCTGCTCTTTTGGAGTTGATAAATCTTATTTGATATAGAGAATATAGAAAGTAATCATAAGACTTATTTTAGTTTAAAACATGTTATTGTATTTTATTTTTTTTTTAATCTTCAGAACTATGACAGTTTATGCCCCAGTTGAGAATCAGCCAAAGCTTGGGCGGAGGAGAGACGAGCTGACAGAGGTAAGGGTTTCAAGTGTGTTTCAGTTTTTGTGTGTTGTTTTTACTACTACTGCTCCTGCTTTCTTTTGTCAATATTGTCCACAGATTACTGTGGAGATCAAATTCCCTTCTCTCTTTTAACTTAAATATTGCTTACCATTTAGGGAGTGCTTACACTAAATGTGTGGAAACAGATTTGTTTTGCTTGATTGCAAACAAATACATTATTGTATATTTCTACTTCATTTTCATACTTAATTGTGTTAGCATACAAGAAGAAATCATTATTTTAGTGTATTGCACATCCTCTGACAGCAATCGTGGATTAATTGCATTAATGAGCACTTTCTTGTTCCCTTTCAAATCTTTGTCAGAGTTTAGAACAAGGTAATTAGTGACAGTGGGAACAACTGCTTTGTAGGTGTTGAGCTAGTGAAAGGAAAGACAATCCAAAGTCATTAATTAAAATAAAAATCAAGAGTCTTGCAAAACATTACCCAATGTTCCCTATAAAATGAGGGGGGAAATCAATGACCCAGGTCAAACGGGGCTTGAAAAGATTGGGATATCACTGTAACAATCAATCACCTCAAAGCTAATCCTTTTTCTTTTTTTTTTCCTGTTACAGGCAGAACAAATTATATATGATCACTTTTCTGATCCCAAGTTTGTTGAGCAGTTAATAAAATTTTTGTCTTTAGAAGACAGAAAAGGAAAAGACAAATTTAATCCTCGCAGATTTTGCCTCTTCAAGGTAACTAGATTTCAGTAACTAAATTGCTTCCCTTTTGTAGATAATTGCCAAAGCGTGGAAAAGCCACAAAATTCTTGGCTTATTCTGCACTGTTGCAAAATGGTAACTTTTAAAGGTATGATGCTATGATTAATCCTGTTAATCATCTCTTCTGATTAACTACATAGGTAGTTAATATTTAGAGTAATACAGAAGTACATAGGACATTTGTATATAATTCTGTTATAAAAGCTATTTCACTTTCTGCATATTCAAATATGAAGTGCTTCATGATCTTACGTTCTTCTTAGATAATTCTTTAGACAGATAATTATTGAAGACATTTTCACATTTTGTTTTACAGGGCCTTTTCAGAAACTTTGATGATGCCTTCTTGCCAGTTCTTCAGCCCCATTTAGAACAACTTGTGGCAGACTCCCATGAAAGCACCCAGAGATGTGTAGCTGAAATTATAGCTGGCTTAATAAGAGGTTCTAAACACTGGACATTTGAAAAGGTGCTGAAGTAGTATTTTTGAGTGATTCATGGAAGTTAAGGAATAAGTTTTGGTTGTTAAATAAATTAAACATATGAAGTTGAGGGCTTTTAATTTGTCCTTTGTTCAAGAAAGGACTGGAGAAAGTTGGAAGACTTTGTGCTTCTTTGCCAAACTTTGAGCGCAATTTATAGCCTGGTTTGGTGCCTGTATAGTACTAGGACTTAGTTTTAATCTCAAAGCATTTTAGTAGGAACAGTTTGCTAGTAAAGAGATAGCAAAGCTGGCATAGTTTGTAATTTCCTATTAGAAAAAGTGCTTATGTCCACCTTGTACTACAACATCTTTATTGAGTCTAGATCTAGCTGTCTAGATTATCTTTAAATGAATTTTTATGCTGAAAAGTAATTCTGGAATAATATTTTTCTTAATTTAAAAAAAAAAAAAATTAAAACTGGGGTGGGGAGAGGGGAGTCCTTAGAGTGTACAAGACTGCTGTGCTACCAAAAGCAAAATGTATGCAGTCTCAGATACAACTGCACTTATGTCAGCATGAAAATGGTGCATACATACTCCATACTATTTCAGAACACCTTGTAAACACAATTTAAATGATTCTTGAAATCTTACCTCTGATTGCATTTATTTCCTTTACAAATATCATACTATAGCAGCTTCCAGAATCAGTATTATTTTTCCATTTGAAAAGATAGAGGGATTTGGGTTCACAGAGGTTAAAAAGCCATTTTGTCCTTAAATAGTCAAATCTTGACTTTTGCCTTTTTGCTGAGCAGGTTGAAAAACTTTGGAAGCTTCTCTGTCCATTGCTTCGAACAGCTCTATCCAACATTACAGTGGAAACATATAATGATTGGGGCACGTGCATAGCAACCTCCTGTGTAAGTAC
>VXAK01024455.1:0-17994 GCA_013399435.1 Arenaria interpres
AGGGCCCCAGAGCTGGACACAGCTGGACTCTTCTTGGAGCAGAGGGGCAGAATCACCTCCCTCAGGTGATTGTTGGCCATGCTTCTTTCGATGCAGCCCAGGATGCAGTTGGCTTTCTGGGCTGCCAGCGCACACTGCCAACTCATGTTGAGCTTCTCATCCACCAACACCCCCAAGTCCTTCTCCTCAGGGCTGCTCTCAATCCATTCTCCACCCAGCCTTTATTTGTGCTTGGGATTGCCCTGACCCAGGTGCAGGACCTTGCTGGCCTGGTTCAACTTGGCCTGATTGAACTTCATGAGTTTGGCATGAGCCCACCTCTCAAGCCTGTCTAGGTCACTATCATAGCTCAAGTTGGAAGGGACCGACAAGGATCATAGAGTCCAACTCCCTGTGAAATGCTTCCCAAAGGCTTTTGGTGAGGTAGATCTGTAAATCTGCATTTACTATTCTAAATACAGTGAACTGGTGCGCATGCACATCTCTGTCTTTCATTAGAAATGGCCATATTACCTTGCTTAAGCTGCTCCCATGAGCTTTTCGAAAATGTTTCTGACCATATTTTCTGTGAAAATTTTGCCAAGAAAGTAAAAATCTTGTGCAGTCTGCATGGCTGCTGCCATGCTATAGCCATGGAACCAAGTACAGGGAAGGAAAAGGTTACTGCTTGCTCAATTTATTTGGGATTATTGAAGAAAATATGTTGCACCTAAAATCCCTGCTATATCATTTCAACAGCACTGGATTTTAACAGAGGCTACGTTGTTTGACGTTGGGAGATGTAGTCTGTAGTGGAGTCTGTCATTTCAGAGGAACAAAATGTTATTAGCTATTAACTGACACATTTGCTAATCAGTTTTAATCCATTATTTGTCCTGATAGGAAGCATTTAAAAAACAATACCTAGTTTTTTCTGCTGAAACTAGTCATGAGATGACCATGACCGTCTAAGAGATAGCGCACCAAAACTCACCTCCTAACCTTGTGGAGTACCCAGTGACCAAGGCTACATATTTACTGTTGCACACAGAAATTGTTCGCTCAGCAGCAAGCATTAAGCAAGCATTTAGAATTGACTGGTTCATCTGTCTGAGCCAGCCCATAAAATGTTGTATGCAGCACACTTGGCTTCAACCTGAAATTCAGCCTTAACAGTATCAGTCTTCAATGGTTTGTGGAAGACTGGCAGAAGAAAGGCTTTCTTTATTTTACATAACAAAGAAGCAAGTTTTAAGCGATGGAGAGAACAAAGTCTAAAGGTGGAAGACTCCTCTATATCATAACATGAGGCCTGCTGTGCCTATAGGCAGGGGCCTGCTGAATATCTCTTACGACCCTGTGCTCCCTGTGAAGACATTCCATCTCCAGTGTCCATCAAGTTTCAACTCTTGATAATACTTACAATTTTCTGAAAAAGTCCATTTTTATCTGAGAAAGTACCTGAATACAATTAAAATTAATTTTGATTGCTAAAATCAAAAGTGAAGCTGGGTATTCGGGAGCTAAAATGTACCACTGAATGAAATCACTGTCTGTTTTTTCCTGCTTTACTGTGATGTGGCTTAGGTACATTGATGACAAATACATCTGATGACAAATAAATGGTCAGAAATACCTTTTTTTTTAAATTTTATTTTTGTCCAATGAATTCAATATAAACTTCAGCATGTACAAGATAATATTGCTCTAATTTTGTAACTGACTTACAAAAGAAACAGGTACTCTTCAGTTACTAAAAGTCTCTCTCCATCCTTCCTATCGTGATTGTCCTCATAGAATTTGAGATTGAGAAATCCTGACCTAATGTACAAAATAACTTCTAATAGCTGGAAAGCGTTTTAAAATCACTTCAATTGCAGGTTACAGAAATGACCGCCTTGAAGAGGCATGTCATGTAATCAAGGCTGACAAAATGAAACATCTCCTGTAATTCTGAAGCTTTTTGTGGCAGCTGAGGAAAAGTTCTTTAAAACTTTTGTTGCATGCTCTTCAGGATTTTATTTTGATTTATCTATAGCATAACTCTGAAATGAGTTGCGGAATTATCTGGCAGAAAATAATGTTGTTTTGTGTGAAAGACAGAAAAATGTTTACCCAAATTAAGATTAAATTATCAACTTCAAAGGATCATACATTATTAAAATTTAAGCCACTTGATTTTATATACCTGTCACGTTTTTAAGTAATCCTAGTGTGATTTCACTTCAGCCTCAAAAAATTGCAAAACAACAGTTAACTGCTGAGTTGTCTTTCTAAACACAAAACCTTTTTTGCAATATGGACAGTTTCACAGCATTGCTTTTTGGGGAATTGTTTAAACCTATATTAACCAACCCATGCGAAAATTGAAATTGTTTTTATCTATGCCTATACAGACTAAAACCATAATGAAAACATGGGCAAAGTCACCGGAAAACAGAGGTGTGCTCTTCTCATCAAATGGACTCCCAATAGCTTCTCTCAACACCGGAGAAACTGATGATGCAACCGATAGATCGAATTCTCTGAAAATTGTTAATGCACACGCTTAAGACAAATACAAAACCCAGACTCACCCAACAACTCTGCCTAACCTTGCGTGTAAGAAAACTGCAAGACTTGCCTGAGGGAACATAAAATGCAGGTAGGTAAATCTATGGTGGTTTTACCAATGCAAGACAGCAACAAGGGCACATGTAAACCTAGTTCTTAATCTGTCTAAATAAAGAAAATTTACTGGCATAAACCATGCTAAATAGAAAATGTTACTGGGATCAACAGACTTAACAGTGTAAGATGAGTATTGCTAAGAGCAGTTTTTTTGACTGTTTGGATTTCTTGTACTTTGTACCTGCCTCCTTTACGTGTTTCAGCACATATCTTATGCAGAAATTATTCCTGTAGCTCATTCTGTGAGTGCCTCCCTGAATTTCTGTTCATATGATAAAGAGCCTCTACAATTGTGCAGGAAAGAAAAGATTTGCCTCCTGGGAAAAGTTAATTTTGACATTGATAGGACAGTTAACACTGCTGAATTTCTTGGGTGCTTAGCATCTCCCTTTTATCAAGGGTATTATTTTCATATTTTCCAGTTAAATTCAAAGCCAGAATAACTAGAAGGAGGCTAGGGGTGAAAGATGCCCCAGTTTTACGTGGCCCTTTATCAGCCAGAACATCTCGGTCCCCGTTCAGTTAAAAAGTGCTGGGTGTGCAGGCAACCAGAAACCTCAGCACCTCTATGTGAATTTGGCTCTTGGTATGGACACTTGCCAGAACCCTGTGCTGAGGACTAGATGCCTGGGGTGTCCTGTCCCCAAGGCCACCACCCGGCCCCACTGCCCCTGCCCACCCCTTCCCTCAGGGAGCTCCAGCCTTCACGGCACCCTGACACATCGGATCAGTTTTTGTCGGGTCATCGCTGTGACAAAGTAGATGAATAACTCAATCTGAGTAGCCAATCTTGCCTTTAATTATTTTTTTTGATATTCTGCATTGGAGTTGGTGTAAAATCAATGCTTCTGACTCACAAACCACAGAAACATTGAGAGGCAGTACCAGGTTTTGCTCCAGAGTGAATCTCTAAAACAGGGGATCTAATACAGAGCATATTTACACAACCAAAAGCTGTTTGGTGTTTCCTACCCTCAGAAGTTTTAAGTGCTGACTGCTTACCACTGACTTCAGTGCTGGCATTTGAAGAACAGCCTTCCCTAGTTTTGTGCTTTGGATACGATGGGAAGGGGGTGTCCCCTAATGGCAGAGCATACATGGAAGAGCCTTTACTGCTTAATCTTTATGCGTATAAGTAGTCTTTATACATGAATTCAGTGACACCACAGGGATGAATAAGGAACATTGGTATGACTAGTAGTCAGAAAATTAAGTTACTGGAAAAGAAAGGTCTCCCTGAGTTTGAGTTTTCTTAGTGCTTGGTTACAATTAGAGATTCATTCCTATTCCTATAGAAATCTGTAGCAAAACTACACCTGGACAATTCGGCAGTCACATTTTTGTTTCATTTTCAGATCTCGTTCTTTTAGGACCTTTATATTACATGCACTTCTGTTTTCAGGGAGCAAAGCTTTTGCATTTAATGTTTTGTCCAGTTAAGATTTATTCACAGCAAACATTTCAGATCGTTAAAACACCAGAGCCATAATCTCCTTAGCAAATCTTGTTTTTCTTCGCTGCAGAATACTCGATAGGTCTATAAACTAGCTGCAGGGGATTCTGCATAATGAACTTCTTTGTATGGATGTCAGAGTAGGGGAAAAGAAATGTTAAACTCTAAACCAAGAAAACATGGTTATCAGTGTTTTCTAGACACATTGACTTTGTGGAATTCATAGTAATTTTTTAACCAAAAAACCTCCTGTATTGAAGTTATTGTAACCCCTACATCCTAAAGTTCAGAAGCATTCGTTGAGAATGGGTGTAATGCAATTGAAACACTAACAGTAACAGTAACCAATAACAGTTATTTGGAGGAAATTCACACAGAGAATTATAGTCCCGAAGTACATTTTACAGGATGGCAGAAAAAACCAGCACAGAACAGGAAAAACTAGTATAGGGTAGAGTGATGTTTCATACAAATTCCTTCTATTCATAGTACTAATTTTTCTCAGTAAGGCCGCTGTATTTTCCCACCTGCCATTACATGCTTTCAAGGGTGGATTCACGTAGGTCCACACTGGGAACACATGGAGTTAGAAAGGGATAAGGTTTCTTAATGAAGCTTTCCTAAACTTTGAAAAAGATCTGGTTTTAATACTTTATTTCTTTCTAGTATTTATGCACTCAGATATGTAAGTTTGGATGGACTGTTACCCATAATGGTTGGAAGTTTGGTAGCACTCAAAGGCATGAGTTTAAAGTAAATATCGTCATTACATTTGGGAATGCACATGTAGTATTAGATTCTGTTACTATCATAGTCTGCATCTTCAACCATTCTTGTCTATTACTCAAGAAATCAAGGTTTCTACCAACTTTTTTTTTTTGCCAGAGAAGCTGGTAGCCTTCACATTTAGTGTTCCTCGCCTTAGGTAGTTGACGAGCAAAGTTCATCAGTCTTTTTAAAGGAACCATCGGGGACTACCAAAAAGCACATTCAGCAAATCTAAGAGGTAGGAAGATAAAGAAATTCTTGACTCTGTAAATTAATATACCATAGCTTGCCAAAGTGTTTATACTTAGCTGACTCAGATGTTTTAGGGTTTTTTAGAGTATGTACTCCACAATTCCTTCAATTACATAGCTATCCTCAGTAATTTGCTTTAGCATGAGTAGAGCTGGTGCCACCATGGTGGTGATGTTGGCTCTCTATCAGATGACATCATCTCTGTGTCCAGTATTAAAGGACAGAGTTACATTGTTCTTTAATAGCCCATAAAAATTTCATCTATACGAAAAGACTAATAGGTGACTTTCTTTTGAAATTGTTAATGCACACAGGAGAAAAAATCCTTGCCACTGAGGTAAATGCAGAGAAAAAGAGTTTACCCACTTCTCTTAGCAGTGAGGAAAGCTCGCTTTAAGTTTATGACTTTACTCACTCTTACTTAACACTACACCATTAGCCACTCTTCTCCCTTTTGTTTCATGGGTCTTGCTCTCTCTTTCTTTCCCCAACTGAGTTTCACATCTGCCCCTTTCTCAAATGCATTTTAGGGGAAGGAGGACAAGTCTTTGTGAGCTCTGGGCAGAAGCCAGTCTTTGTGGTTGTCCAAGTGCCCTGCCAGTGCTCCAAAGGCATAAGCAGAGTTCTCAATGCTCCTGTGGCAGGAGGCTGTTCTCCCAGCAAGCAGGTGAAAATGTCAGTGAGGTGGAAAGTCCCATTTTAACCTAAAAGACAGGATAAAGCAAAGTAAAAGGTGTCAGAAAGGAACAAGGAAACTGTCTAGGAGGATTATCCCTATTGCCATGGTATTTTGTCCTACCTGTGCTGTAGGAGGGACTTAGAGCTATGATCGGGTGGCACAGAACCATGCCAGAACAACCGCTTCCTCCAAGACTATGTCTTGGTGCTCCTTTCACCATTCAAATGTACAAAAAAACCCCAGCCAGGTCCTAACTTGCATCTAAAACATGCAAAACTGAATGTAACCAGCAGTCGATACACTCATGCCAAGGATTTACACTTAATCTTCTCTTCCAGAAGCAGCTTGCAAGAACACCAGCTGCGAGAGAGTCACTAGATACACATAAATACATCTTTGGGTTTTGTACTAGAACCATTAAAATGGGATTGTCAACCTACTTCGAGGAGGAGGAGGACAGCATTAGTTTGTCATGAGTAGGAGGGTAGTGCCCCATTTCACTTCTTGATTTCCTTTTCTTCCCTTGCTAGGGAATATCCTAGTGGAAAATTCAAAGTTTTATTTCAGTTTGACTTGCTGTAATCACACCCTGGCATACCTGTGTCTTTGGGGAAAATCATCTCAGCACCTTTTGGTTTGCAGAAATTGAAGTCTACAGGGGCCTTGCAAGGAAAAACCTGAAGATGAGTTAGATCTTACTATATGGAATTTACCATGCAGCAGGAGAAGTTCTAGTATCCTCAGATAAAGGGAATAAAATCTGCCGTTAGGGTAGGGGAGTAGATTTGAGTTGTCTTGGCTCTGAAAGTTCTCAGCTGGAGAGAATTGCACTTTTTGTTCATTTTGCTTAGAACATTTGCTTTCCATCCACTCAAATCTTCAAGAAGAAACTGCCAGTTTTGTCTGGTAATCACCATAATCTCACAGGAAGTTGTTCCCATCTATGCTGGTACTTGACACTCTATTGAGCAGGCTGGAGAACTGGAGAAGCTCATTTCCCAAGGCTGTCACGCCCCAGCCTCCACAGTTTTGCCCCGTGGACTGTCCTGAAACGGGCTTCTTGGTTTCACTGCAGCCCACGAGGTGAGAACTAAAGAGTCCAGGAAACATCATAGTTTTTGTAGAAACGTAAAAACATTCTTCATTTAGAATCCACCCGTTTCATGGGATTCTTTAAACAAAATAGTATAGAAGATCAGCTCCAGAAATAACTGGGGAGAAGAGCTGTTGTGCTTGTCATTGTGGAGCTTTCTGAATGTTAAAAGTGTTTCAGAGAATAATTCCTGCTCCTGAGCTGCGCTTTCCAGCGGTATCTGTGTGCCAAGAGACAAACAAATTAATAAAAAATTCTGAGTCCAAATACACCCTTTGTAATGAATTATCAGCCATTTTCCCCTCAAAAACAGAAAGAAGACATTCTAGGGAAGCACAAATGCATTTTCTGATTGCCTCCTCTCCCAGATCTTGGCAACAGAAAGTGGCTTCCCACTTTGTTCCTCTGCATCGATCAGTCTCCTTTTCAACCTATTATGATATTTCCCTGTATCTCAGGCACCAAATGCTAAAAGTTTTATAACTCAGTGTCACATCAAGTGCTTTTCTGAAATCAATAGGCATTACATGCCCTAGGACGCCTTTATATAACACACATGCAATTAGAGTGAGTTTGGGTATCAGGTTTGTCTGACCTGATATGTTTTATTAACCTGCGCTTCTTCCTGTTCACTGGGCTTTTTCAGTCTATGGATTTACACATGAATTGGTGGCTTTTTTAATCTTAACTTGACCCCATAAAAAGTTTAAACTAATAATTGCAGTTTCTCCAGTTTTTCTGTTAAAAACCCTTTTCTGCATTTATTCAACCAATAAACTTTTATGTTCCCATTTCCATATATGTATTCAGTTTATTTATTATGGATTTGGAAATGCCTAGTAAAGAAACTGAAGTGGTTTACATAGCACAAGTTAAACATCATCTTTAGCCTTTTTGTAACTTCAAATACACTTTTGCACCTTTTGCTGATACTGCTTTTTGCCAGATTCTAGAGTTCTTCTTCACTGCAAAGTAAACAGCAAGACATAATCGGTTTGATTTTCTGTAATAGTTTGCAAAATGTAGCTCATAGACTGGTCTAGATGAGAAAATAGGCAAACAGAATGGTTATGTCTATTTACAGTGACTTAACAAATTAGCCCTAAGCATAACTACCACCAGATGAAGTTCTGCAAGGACAAAGAAAAGAACCATTAAAGGAAGATTGCGTACCCTCACTAATGCAAGAAACCTCTGATGGGGTTGTAATAGCACTAGTTCTTAGCTGGAGATAAACTTTCTGGTATGTATTATACAGCTGTTCTTGCACCAGGATCTTAGTTTCCAGTTTCTCTTAACAGCGGGGAGTCACATCAGGATCTAAGTGTGGTTGCTCAGATCCGTGCCTAATAGTGGGGCTCAAGACCAATGCCAGATAAGAATCCCACAACATATTCATTTGTCTTTGTGTACTCTGTCCAAGGGAGAAGTAAATGTATCATGTCCATTCGGCCTATCCATGCATCTGATCTTAATACATGTAGTAGGCCTCACTTTGGGCTTGAATGCCTGCTGTCAACAGCTGGTGGCTAGTCCAGGTGTAGCATTTGGCAAAATGTCACGGGTCTGTATACAGAGCTTCCTCAAAGATGACTGAGAAATGCTATACCGTAACAAGAGAAACATACTTTTTAAACTGTTCTACCTACTGAGCAAAATATCCATCTTATTTTGCAAGTTGTTCTGACAATCAGTGGGAAAGCATAGCCTGAGAGTTTCATGGATGAGGAGAAAACTTTTGCTTCGGTGTTTGCTTGTGGATGTGTGTTTTAAGATAACAGGAGTAATAAAATGGCATTCTTCAGGTGCAAAACGGATACTGTGCAGAGACCTGACTATCCAGAAGTCTTAACTTTCTCCATGTTGCGCCATCACTCAGGTCTGCACCTTTGTTATAGGATGGATTAGCTTTGAAAGATTAGATAGGGATATGGATGTGGACATGGATAAGAATGGAATTACTGGTGGTCTAAGGTCATCTTTACCCTTCATTAAGCAACCGTATACTAAACACGAGGTTGTCACACTCAGATGATTAGTAACATTTCCACATCCATGTAGTTCTAATGCTTTTCTTCTCATCTGAAGCTGAGAGTGGTGTGTGATGGACACAGTGAAACGCAGAACGAAGAGCACGGGCCACTGTTATAATTAAGGTTGCTGACTGCTTGCCTTTAGAAGCCATTGTCACCATCTGTGTTCAGCAGATGTTCACCAACCCTTTACCACTTGACCAATATTGACTTCTGGTAGTTTGATGTTACACATGCATAATGAATAAGATACAAATACAAGATGACTTTTCTTAGTCAGGGGAAATTAAAAAAAAATAGGTTCATCAGGTGCACTCAGTGACTGAAGCTACAGCATAAGCGGGCCTAGGTATCTCTGACCTGTAGCTGAAAGGGACTGTGTCTTGTTTGTGCTACAGCTGTTGCCCTGGGAGGAGCACAACTATTGAATCTCACGTTTCCAGATGAGATACCATGTCAAAGGTGAGCTGGATTTCTCTACAGAAAGCATCCAGGCCGCCTGGGGATGAGCCGTCACCTGAGACAAAGCAGCGCTGGAGGGAGTTGCTCTAAGAAATTGTCCTTTTCTTGATACTTTCACATCACTCTGAGGGGGACTTAAGGGGACATGTGTCACTCCTCACTACCCTTTTTTAATGTATCTCGATGAAAGCTGGAGTCCAGTTCTGCTAACATGAAAAATAATCTTTCTGAGCCAGCCACAGAGAAGGGAAGGATAACAATACTAGGTGTAAGGCTGCATTTTTCAGGTGTTTTGCTTTTGTCTCCTGACTTGCTGGTTATAATGCTATGGTATTTACCAGGTTCTTTGTCACACTTAAACCTATTGTATAATTTTTCACCTGTTAACATCAGACTTTGAGTATTTTATTGTAGTTTGTATTTTTACATGAAAAATGTTTTCATTGCCATTCAGTAACAGTTGAAAAAGTAATGCCATAAGAATATTAAATATTGTTCCTCCCAAATACACGCCTTGCTATACAACTGAAACTGAGCCCTTTCATTCTCACAGACATGTTATAAGTAACATACAGTGACTATATGACTACTGTGTGTCTGAAAGGGTTTAGATGTGCTGCAGTGATGGTCAGATTCTGACAGTACAAACATGAGGCAATGCGCACTGTTTCTACGATATTTTCCTGTCCTTTTTGTTCAAACTATGTCTCCCTTCCAAATCGCATCTCACATATTCACGAGTATCATAGTTGCAATTCTGATCTTACAGGTCTGAGTTCACTAAGTTATCAGAAAACCTAAACGTAAAATGTTTTTTTCTACAAAATCATTTAACATCATCCTTCTAATTAACTTTATTTATGAAAATAAATTAAATGTTTCGATTGTCATTCTTATTGCTTTCATTGCCAGCAGGCAGAGGGAGGTGATCCTTCCCCTCTGCTCAGCACTGGTGAGGCCACACCTGGAGTACAGTGTCCAGTTCTGGGCTCCTCAATTCAAGAGAGACATGGACACACTAGAGAGAGCCCAATGAAGATACACGAAGATGATTAAGGACCTGGAGCATCTCTACTATGAAGAGAGGCTGAGGGAGCTGGGACTATTCAGCCTGGAGAAGAGAAGGCTCAGGGGGGATCTCATCAATGTATATAAACATCTGGAAGGAGGGTGCACAGAGGACAGAAGCAGGTTCTTTTCAGCAGTGCCCAGTGACACATTGCCCAGAGGCAATGGGCACAAACTGAAACAAGAGGTTCCCCCTGAACATCAGGAAACAGTTTTTCACTGTGAGGGTGACAAAGCCCTGGCACAAGTTGCCCAGGGAGATTGTGGAGTCTCCATCCTTGGAGATATTCAAAGATGACTGGACACAGTCTTGGGCAACCAGCTCTAGGTGGCTCCACTTGAGCAGGGGGGCTGAACCAGATGACTTCCAGAGGTCCCTTCCAACATCAACCAATCTGTGATCCTGCGATTATAGAATAGGAATTATGAAGTTGATTTTCTTATTTACTGTTACTCAGCATTAACACTAAGAATTTATTTTGTAAATGTTCCCATCTTTATTTATTGTCTCATCCCTCCACCGAGAAATTTGCTTAAAATTAATGTATTCTTTTCAACATCTCATTTTTTGACAAATGTTTTTAATTAAAATGTTTTGCCAAGAAGTCTCCTGGCCATATATGCTGATATCACAGAGGCTTCTTTTTCCATTTGGTAAAATATAGACATTCCACTCAATCTTTATGATACGCTGGTGTAGCTTCACACAGAGACAAAAACAAATGTGAGGCACATCTGTGTAAGCACATATGCTTGTGGGATGCGGGAGAAAAGTGCCCTTAAAACGATCAGCTGAATACGGCACAGTACTCTGCCTTGCCACACTGAATAACCCCAAAAGGAGCTCCTGAGAGTAATATTAATGATATATAGCTTAAGACATCTCTTGGTACACAATTTCAAGGAAGGTAGGAAGGTGAGACAGCTCTGAGGAAGAATCTGCATCCTGGCCCCGGCTGAAAGTCACTGGGCTGCCTGGCTAATGCTCAGGCTTTAGAATCAAAGGGCGCCCAGCAGTTAATGGCTCTAGATAAGCCAGTTCTGGGTTGTCATGGAGTGCTGCCTGCGAACGGCTGGACTTTGCAATTCCACCTCACTTCGAGCCTCTTGGTCCAGCAAGGGAAGAGCACAGCTGGTGCCTTTGGCTCTGTCAGTCAGCCTCACGCTTGGCCACAAGCACCTCAGCCCCAGTGAGCGGCTGTCCCACCTTCCCTCCTCCCTTTCCCAGGTACGTCTCCCTGCCCCGCTGAGGGCACAAACCAGACTGTGCCGTCTTTGGGAGGTCAATCTGCAGCAGCAGAGAAGTGCTCCTGCTTCCCCTCTCCTCACTGAAACAGCAAAGGGGTTACGGGTCCTCTCCAGAGCTGCAAAGGAACCAGGGTAATAGCAGAGCCAGTCCTTTCAGTGTGAAATTTGTTCAGGCATGTTAAAGTATCTCGTCTTTTGTGACTATAGCAGTAGCTTTCTGATTCAGACATCAGGTGGGACTTCATTGAAATCAGCACAATGTAAAGCAGATTTAGGAACATGACGCCAGTTACTGGTTGCAAAGGACGGTCGGGGCAACTTGAACTGAAAAGTGGTGTGTGTTCTCTCACCAGCTACCACCTAAATTGCCTTCTCTTGAGAAGATTGCAGGTGTTTTATGATTAATCCTTTTGGGAGATGCTACACCTCATTGCAAGTCAGCAACAGCACCAGTCCCGTACCAATCAAGGTTTTTCACTGAACTGATTAGGAAACTTTTATTGCCCAGTAGGGCAATCAAGACAAGTACACATCCATTTTGAAAACAAACAAAACCAAACAACCTTTGTAATCTCACGGCTGTAAACACTTGTTTTGTTGAGTGATTTACATTCCCTCTGTAGAGCAAGGGCAGCTATTGCATAAAGAAGTCAGTAATTCAGTCAGTAAGGCAAACATGGGCATTGCCAGGGGAAAGAAGAGCTTTATAACCTTTAAAGCTGCATAATATAACTGCACCTCCTGCCACCTTTCCAACCGGCAGTGAAGCAGAAGTGGATTTTAGCCACTCCTCTCAGGTACTGCAGTGGGAACATCCAGTTGCCACGAAGCTCCAGCTAGTGTTCTTTTTCAGGAGGAGACTACCATGATTACCCCAAATGAATTAAGTAGGCTAAAATGGAAAAATCTCCATGTTATTGTCAAATAAAACGTTGTTTTCAAAATCGTGTGAATGTATTCTCAGATAAAAGCAGGCTGGGTGGGGCAGAGAGCATCATCTCAAGTCATATTTGCAGGACTGGGCTGGAGAGGGGTGCCGCGCTCTGTGCCTCCCAGTGGCCCAGCTCTGGTGCTGGCAGAGGCAGGAGTAGTCGTGCCACCAGCGCAGACCTAAGGCAAGCTCCATTCTCTGCTAAAGGTGGCACTTAAAACCAGCTACAATGGTTTCGGCTTGCTTTAATCATTAATCAAGGGCAAATAAAATGCAGTGAGGGAGAGCAAACACCCACGCCGTCGCACAAATGCAAGCTGATATTTGAAACACAGAGCAGGTTACCGTGGCTAATGCGGGGGAATGGAGGTGGGGAAGAGGAAGGAGGGGAGCTCAGAAGGCAAAAATTTGCTTTCATTGAGGAAGGGCATTCACAGCAGAGATTCCTGAGTTTTTGCCCCATGTGAGTCGAGAATGTTGTCTTTTCTGCTGAAGGTGGCTTGACATGTTACAGTAGGTGACTCAGTTGTTTGAGCTGTGTGGTTTTAGACATGTGGATGGATGGCTGCTCGTGCTGGAAACATTCCTGAAACTGTCTCCACAAGTCTTTTCCCTTCAGTAGGCACTAATTCTCCTGCGTCACTGCAATTTGGCTACTCAGCAACATACTGCTGCAAGCCTGTTTTGTTTGCAAGGAATACATTGGCACCAAAGGCAAACCTCTCTGGTGAGGCTGACAATGCAGTCCTCTGAAAAAAAAGGGATTTGAGGAGAAAGGAGGGAGCCCAGGATGGTTTCGCAGTCACATTCCTACTTTGTAAGTATTTTCCTAACTGTCAGTCCTGAAAACTGAAACTGAGATCCAAAAGAACAATTAGGAAGCGGGGAGAAAAAACCAAGTTGGGTCATTGATGGTTAGATTTGTAGATTATGGCTATTAGGTAGAATGACAGCACCTGTAGCCCGATGGGGTAAAGGCTCAAAAGCTGTTAATGCACTACAAGTAACATGATTTAGGAATATAAAAAGAGAAAAATCACAGCGTGAGATTTAAGTCCTAGTTTCTACTTTGAAAGCTGCCTTTTCAAGAGGGAGAAGTCCAATACTCCCCATTCACATGCTAATTCCCTTGTTTCAACAAACTGGTATTCTCCTTCACCTCTACATTAGCATAAAATGAGGAGCTTGAATCTGCATTTTCCATAGGCTTCAAAAGACAGCCAGGCTTCAAGATTTCCAAAATGCAGCTACTCAGGAATAGTTCATACATGCAAAATGCCAAAGTATTGTAAATGCAATACTCATTTGCCTCCTGCATCCAGACGTAATTTCCATTTTTATTTTAATCACTAGCAATCCATTGTTCCAAATTTCTTTAAATAAATGTCCCCCACTGCTGCCCATAGCTTCTGCAGAAACAATTTTGAATATTTTGCAGGCAAAAATAGCAGAACTGTTGAAATTCATGCCGTTCCTCTCCAGAGTAGATGACTGATGAAATGCACATTTCAAAGCCTGTGAAAATATGAGCCAGAAATAAATAGCAAATGAGATTATCCTTATATTGATTTCTCTGCAGTACATTCTGATTAACTGGCAAATCAAAGAGGGGTTTTTTTCCAGCTGCCCCACCAAGATCACATTCTTCATTCTCCGTATGTGTGGCTTCTGATAAGTAAGTGCTTCTTCTCATTATCAGATACCTGGGGGCTTTTCTGCTCTACTATCCAAAAAGCTTGGTCTTCTTCCTGTGTCTGAATTTTCAAAAGGTGGATTCTAATATTCCCTTTGTTCTCTACAAAAGACTCCACCACAAAATTTGTTGTTCAGATCTTTTACGGCCTATTTCAAAACCAGCACATCTTGCTGAAAGTTTTCTGGTGTGCTTGGTGCTTCTGAAGGTGTTAAAGCAACCACTGGGTCCTATCTGAGCCTGTGGGACATTTTCTGTCACTAGAAGATCTTTGCAGAAATCAAAACCAGTGTGTTTATCTGAAACAGGTTCTGTCCTATAATCAATGGCTAGTTCAGGGACTCTATTGCTGGTGTTATTATGAGCTGCCTAGCCTGAACTTCTTCATGATGGTATCAAAATATGTGAAGAGCTAGTAGTCTAACCTGCCCCAATCATAATTAAAAAACCCCAGTGTTAACGATCAGTATGACACAAGTCTAGTTTTCACAACAGAGAGCAATATTATGCCTTTACCTTTGTTCTGATGGGATTGTGCAGCTAACTTTCAAATGCTAAACAGCAGCCCAGATGTTCAGCTGCCTGTGACTCAAGGTTTGCTTTTGCAGTGGCACAGCTGTGATGCCTTGGCTGAGTTTTAGAATCATAGAATCACAGAATGGTTTGGGTTAGAAGGGACCTTAAAGATCATCTAGTTCTACCCCCCCTGCCATGGGCAGGCACACCTCCCACTAGAGCAGGTTGCTCAAAGCCCCGTCCAGCCTGGCCTTGAACACTGCCAGGGATGGGGCATCCACAACCTCCCTGGGCAACCTGTTCCAGTGCCTCACCACCCCCACAGGAAAGAATTTCTTCCTAATATCTAGTCTAAATCTTCCCTCTTTCAGTTTAAAATGGTTCCCCCTCCTGCTATCACTACACTCCCTGTAGTCCCTCTAGCTTTCTTGGAGGCCCCTGTTAGGTACTGGAAGGCCGCTATAAGGTCTGCCTGGAGCCTTCTCTTCTCCAGGCTGAACAACCCCAACTCTCTCAGCCTGTTTTCAGGGGAGATGCTCCAGCCTTCTGAGCTTCTTCGTGGCCCTCCTCCGGACTCACTCCAAGAGGTCTGTGTCCTTCTTATGTTGGGGGCGCCATTCTTTGCTTAGAAAGCTTTTGTCCAGCTGCAAGAAAGACTGTAAGCTAAAGCCATGTGAAAGTAAGTACACAGGCAGAAGTGAAATTGTAGAGGCAGTAATAGTTAGCTGGAAAATACCTGGGGGAGGAGGGGAGATGCAACACCCTAAGAAAGAAGGCAGAGACTCAGCAGACAGGAACTTGGCTAGTTGAGGGATCACAATCCTCTCCAAAGAGCCATGGAAATGGAAATGAAAGCTTCCCCTCCTGACCAACAGCTGCCTGCCTGCCGTGTAATACTTGTAATACTTCACTGAATAACCTGTACTTAAGTACTTGTGCAATGGTTAATACTCCAGTAATACTTAGCTGAGTAGTTGTCGTGGTTTCAGCCGAAATCACCGCAACCGGACCGACAGATGGCCCTTCCCCTCCTCCCCCCACCCCCGAGAGAGCAGAGGAAGAGATAAGGAGATTCAAAAGTTTAGAATGAACTAAACTACTTTAATGAAGAATTAATATTNGATACCCCAGTTGGTCAGGTTTGGGTCACCTGTCCTGCCCACTCCTCCCCACAGACGTGACCCCTTTATGTTTTTCCGTTTCTGACCCTCTAAGGGGCAAATAATGAAAATTGGCTGACCTTGCTTGTTATAGCAGTAAGTATAAGCAAGGGCCTCTCTGCGTACCATTCCTTGGCGTGGAGCACAAACATTAGTCTTATCACTCTGAGAACGAGCAGTTTTCTCCACAATATGCCGATAATTTCAGAGAGTTAGAGGAGGCCTAGCTAAAATGTAAAGTTACAGAACACAAAATTGGTTCGGTTTTACTTCAAATCGGGACAGTAGCCTATCGTACCTATGTACTGCATGTGTTAGTTGATATAAATAGTTGTGTTTTTAGACCTTGCAGCCTTCTGGCAGAGTAGATGTCCAAGGAAAAATGACACATTGAGAAAAGGTTGCAGGTGTGAACTCTATTCCTGGATCTCTGCCTCCTCTCCCTCTGCTCATGCTTCATTTCTTCTTGCCACGCAGTAAGACTTCAAGGCCTGAAATCACGACCTACCACCAACTAAAATGGAGATGGGTAACATCCATCACTACATAGTGTTGCTGTCTAACAGAAGGGGTTGCTTTGAAGGGGTGAAGAATTTTTTTCCCACTGAGTGGCATCAGCAGGCTCTCTCTAGCCATATTTAAAGGGAGAATAAGCTAGGACATTAAATTCTGACAGTGCTTCTTTAACCAGAAGAAGGAAGGAATAAGCTCTCACTAGAGGGCACATTGAGCTTGGATTTTATATATCTTATTCCAAACCAGAACAGTAAGGTGAAAGACAGCAAGGTTGAAAACAGCTACCCTGCATGACTGAATCCTCCTAGATGGCAATTTGCAGCATACCTTTAAAATGCCCCAACGCCCAGGCACCAGAGACTATGGGATAGGGCAATGGGTTATGGCACTTCTCTGTAGGAAATACATTTTTTCCTAAGTCTGGTACCACATCCATCAACACTGCAGAAGAACAAATCCCTGGGACAGTCATGACTGGTACTTTATACAGGGGCAAGGAGAAAGGAGGAAAGAAAAATGTTGCACAGTGGACACATTCTCACTAATCGTTGGCAAAATTCTCTAAAAGCTTTAATTTGAAGGAAACAACATACAGCATAGCCATCAGTGAGGAGCAAATTCAAGGACTGCTCCCAAATGACGACTGGGGGAAATTTCACATTAAATGTCAGGAACAGTATCTCCACGTACATTTGGCGGGTAGCGTGGCACCAAAGGGGTAAATCTGTGCAGTGCAGTGGTTTGTTTTGAGGACTTGATATCTCCATTATTCGCATTTTGGCTTAACTCTAGGCTGGTCCCATGGGCTGAAAGCCTGCTGGAGCACGTCTCTCCCTTGAGCTTCACCCAGAAGGCATCCAGGTAGAGCGCTCAGAGATCAGCCCCCTGGGCAGCCCAGGGCATCATTAGAAACACGATTAGGAGATCTGTTTCACAAATGCTAATCCAATTTGAAGCATTAGCGTAGACACACGCAGTCTGATGAGCAGTATAAATGCGTCCCCCAAGGAGATATTTGCTTTGCGCCAGGCAGGGGGTGGACTTTGACACCAGATGGAGAACCAAGGTCCCGGCACCAGTGCCTCCACTTGGAGGGCAGGGTTCAAGAGCTATATGTGTATACAGCTTCCAGGGCCATAAAAAGTCTTGCATTGGCAAGGCTGAAAGTCAGAGCTAAAGGTGCGATAGGAGTAACTGCACCGCATTTGTGATTTTTGCAACAGAAGGGTGTGCTGTGCAGTAAAGGAGTAAGCAGTGCCCAGCTGGCAGGACTAATCCAGTAGGATCTGAGCAAGAATAACTGAAACTGCCACCCATCACCTGGTTTGATTTATGTTTTGCCTCTATGGGGACGGTTAGAATCATGGAATCACGGAGTTGTCAGAGTTGGAAGGGACCTCTAGAAATCATCTGGTCCAACTCCCCTGCTAAGCAGGATTGCCCAGAGCACATTACTCAGGACTGCATCCAGGC